>JABCRI010000708.1:0-63468 GCA_015143295.1 Tetracentron sinense | reverse complement strand
AAAGAAAATGGGAAAGGGCGGGGGGTATTAACAAGAGATTGGGACCCTGTAAGCTATAGAACCGTGGGAAATCAAAGATACTGCTGTATTAGTGCTACAGAAAAGACGACATTTCGCTTGGACACCGAAAAATCTAGGTAAAAAAAATGCTAACTTGGTTATACTTGTTGAGAACTGAAGATTTCTATTTGCCTCCCTTCTTCGCAATCTTTACTTCAGTTCCGCTTGCGAAACTTGCTTGTACTTTCCGAGTTCCTGAGGATCCTTCTTGGGGCTTCAGTGAAGTGCTCTATTTCTGACTGTGGACGCTCGACCCGCACTAGGTTGTGTCGATCGGAACGAAAGGATAGAGAGTGTTTGGCAATGTAGCCTCCTCTCCCTAGAAGGTTTGTGTTGGGATCCACCGATGTATCTGGGACTGGTGCTTAGCTAGGGACCTTGAGGATGAGGTAACTTCAGCTCTAGGGCGATCGTGTGTTCTGGCAGAGCTGGGTTATTCGATGGCATGCACTTTCTGGCTTCTTCCTATTGGATAGCTTTGTGGTTTATATTCATTGTTGTGTTCTTGTATTTCCCCTTTTTGTACTTCTGCTAGTCTTGGCTCACGATCTTGTGATCCCTTGCCGCTTTTGTATTTGCTTTTTCTTTCTTTCTCAATTTATATATATGAAACTCTGCTTTACCGATCAAAAAAAAGTTTTCTTGATTCTCATATTCAATTCTATAAGAGAACCCATTTGGGCAATAATTCGTCATAATCCATTATGAATAACAAAAACAATAGAAAGGTGGCATTAGCTTCATTTGTATGTCCCCTAAAACAACTCTCTTGTCAAATACCCCCTTTGGGGGGCAATGGTAATGGGGGTGATGTGGTAGTGGGGGTGCTAGGAGTGGGCGTGTGTGAGAGTCATAGAGGGTATCTCTCCTTTTCCGTTAAGTAGCGTCAACTCCCACAAGTTTATGAGAAATGGTATTCTCAGAAGCAACCTTTTTTTGTTCCCATAAACTGTGCTAGAATCAAAGTTGATTCTTAGACTCGTTTTAGTCCCAAGTCAATGCAAACACGTTTCTGCATTTCTATTCCATGGGAGCATTTCTATTCCATGGGAGCGCATCACTGTTACAAATCTATTGAGAAATACCCAATTTCTCCTTATAAAAACCATAGAAACATCTAAAGTTTAAAGCTCAAATTTCATTACTATTTTAAAAATCTCGCGAGAAATACAATTTTCTTTTTTTATAGCGTAAATATTGCAAGATTTACAAAGTATCACACTTAAAACTACTCCCTTGGCAACCCGACTACACACCAAGGCAAGGTCCTTTCTATTAGGCAGCCATAATCCATCCTAGGTTTATTATTCCTGCTCCACTCCTCGTTGAAGGAGAGTAGGAGACACTAAAAACACATTAAGATGGCTAGCAGCAAGGTGTAGGCACCGTGGAG
The DNA here is from genome assembly GCA_015143295.1 of Tetracentron sinense. Classification (NCBI taxonomy): domain Eukaryota; kingdom Viridiplantae; phylum Streptophyta; class Magnoliopsida; order Trochodendrales; family Trochodendraceae; genus Tetracentron; species Tetracentron sinense. The sequence continues at coordinate 62,015 of JABCRI010000708.1, read as the reverse complement.
ATTTGCTAACACCACCAAAGAGATCTGCAACTTGGTGGTCCACCCCCTCTCTTTTGGCACCAGTCCAATTGGTACGAGCCTTCCTTTGTATCCTCCTGCTTCCTTACTTTCCAAATATAATCATTCGTCTTGATTTGGTGCAATATTTAACATATTTTTATGGAAAAAAAATGGAAATATTATAGATATTTCAAGAAATGTTAAAGAGGCACCAGTACAAACTCAAAACTCACAATAGTACTATAAACAATCATGTGCATAGGTAATAATACAGTTCAAGGGCAATATTTTTTTTGATCGGTAAAAGTGTATTTATTATAAAGACATGAGATTCACAAAATATGAATCGCCAACAAAAAACACCAAGACTACTCGAGATGAAAGGACTACAACCAAATCCCCTCCCCACAATGAAATTACGATATGACCTCCGCGAACCCTATCTCTGCCAAATCATACTTGACGGAGATCCAATCTCGCAACAACTTGTTGGCAATACTACAATACTCTTAACAACCAAAATTTATGCGATTTTTTGGAATTTACAATAGTGAAAAGATACAAGTAAATAAACTCAGATAGCATTTACAATTACAAATAAGCGAATACTACATAAGGGTCACTCATATCCAATAAAGTTAAGTTTATTTATGAATTGCGTATATTTTTCAAAATATTTTTTGCAACTATTTTTGAAATTTAAATATTTTAATCTCATATGATACTTAAGTGATAATAAGAGTTCAATAAATGATAAATGCACATATTTATGTACATGTGCTCGTACACATAAATATACATAATTTCTAGTTTGTATTGTTCTTTAATATAAATGAGCAAGTTTTTTTTCCATGGATATCAAACAGTGCAGTTGCAAGGAAGCTATATACAAGGTTGGAAGCTTTTTTCCCAGACTTGCTTCCATCAGGTCTCATTTAGTGGTCAAAGGGGGGTATATACCTAGGAAGTAATGGGATAATAGACGTAGACCTAAGTCTAAAGCCTACGACATAGATTTTTTTTTTATACTAAGAAAAAATCATTGGATTGAAACCTCAGGTTGTATGGCACCTAATTATTCACAAATATCTCATGTAAAGTATGATTAGTCATCCTAATATAATGGGAATAGGGCACATATATTTATTTATCGCTTCCTATTTCCTAAGGATTTTTTTAGCATCACAGTTTCCGCTCATGACTTTCGCTTTAATTCTTTTTTTCGCTTCTCGGTTTGGTAAATATGGTGGTGCAGTCAGAATGTCGCCTAGGCAACACCTAGGCCACCACCTCGCCTATCTGGGGCCCATATTTCCTAATCAAAGTCTAAGTGGACACTTATTAAGACGTAGTCGCCTAGTGGTGACTGGGCCTCGTCTCAGGGCACTAATGCACTAGTGACAAAGGCATGTTAAACCAGCATATGGTAGACCAGCGTATGAAAGGATCAAAAGCATGAATCATTACAATTCATGAATTAAAATATTTATCAGCGAGTACGAAGGTTTTGGATAACTGCACTAACAATGAAAAACTAACAACTAAGCATAACAATTCCCTGCCTTGTAAGTCATGCCACTACAATCCATATTGGCTGTTTAGAAGCATTGTGAGTGTTGCAATCAACTGTTAAGCAGCAATAACTGGATGGTCCGTCATTCGATCATTCAAGCAATTTTTGGAAATGTAAAGAAATAATATAAGGATATAGCAGAACCTTATGAAATCATCTGGGGAGCTTATGTTTTTTATAACAGCAGCTAACAAGCTCTCACGGAAGTTGAAGTGGGGAACTGCATCTACCAGATGACACATACAAAAAACGGCTGCATGCTTAACCAATCTCTGTTTTTCTAAGGTCACCAGCTTCTGCAGATAAGCCTAAAAATTTATAAATGAGAAGCCACAGTTAGCCAGTATGATTAAAAGAAAACAAGAAACCTAATATAAAATGCAAGCCTGTAATGCAGTCCAATCAAGACATTTCATTTATAGCCATATTTTTTGAAGCAGACAAGCAGCCAAACAAGACTCGTGTTGCCGACACCGAGTCTTGCCGACACCAAATAGTTGAGATAAGGCACTGATGATGATGACGATGACGATGATGAGGCAAGTGTCCAAACATTCCAATTCTGTTACATCTACTTATTTCTTTTGATAAAACTGTCAACACTTGTCAAGAAAAGGGAAAGGGATATTTTTTCTAATTATGTGATCTCAAATACCAAGTAACTCGGTGCCAAACACATGTGAGCACTGCGCACCTTCTGGTTCCCGGACTTAACCAACTTCTTAAGTGCCGCACTGTGCACCTTTTAGTTCCCGGACTTAAATAACTTTTTAAGTGCCCTTTGCACTTCATTGTTAATCTTAAGGCCTCAGCACCTGGAAATTTATAAAACCTTTCATTTTCTAGTTGGATTTCTTACTTATTTGCATTATGATTAATAAGTAACCTTTTCACCATGTCAAAGGTCCTGACTTGTGTCCCCACAAAACAGTCCATTTTGGAGGTGGGTATGTCTTGGGTGACTTGTGTCCCCACAAAACAGTCCATTTTGGAGGTGGGTATGTCTTGGGTACCAGCATCCCTATCTTTGTGGCGATTGGACACCCATGCCCATACCTCAATTATAGTAGGAGAGTATACAAGAATGTCAAGCAAATTCTGTCAAGATGGTCACAATAGGAGCTAGGAAAACCACAAGTTCCAACAAACAATCCAGAGGTGCCACCTTTTACCAAAGAGCCAGCAACCACATTCATACATTGTGCAATCTTGCAAAGGGAATTGTACAATCTTGTGGTGAGTTGTATTTGTTGGACATATATGCCTCGAAAGCCAATATAAGACTTTCCTATGTTGATTAAAGAAGCATCACATTTACACAACCAACTATAAAGGGTATTTATAATAATTATTGTCTTCTTTTTTTTTATAGGTAAAGCACTCATAGCATTAAGATAAACTAACTAAAACAAAGATTCACAAATGGTGAACTGAAAAGCAAAACAAAGAAAAGAAAGAAACAGGAACACAAAGCTAAGAGGGAACCAAAAATCCACAAAAGACCAAGGACGCTCCTTAGGGAGGGAATATGAAGGCCTCCCAACCTTTGGCTATACCACGAATCGAAGCCCAAGCTTCAGCCTCTACACAATGATTTAGAAGACTCCAGCCTCTACTTTGCAAGTGGTCCACTGTCAAGATTTTATCCAGAAAAACAGTCCATAGAAAAAAGGATACCTTGGAAGGCGTACCAGGATGCCACACCACTCTACTAAGGAAAGCTAAATGAGGGTAGTCAGACCTAACCCGCTAGAAGGATCTAACAGAAAATCGACCATTGTTGTCCCTGGACCAAACACGGGTACCTCTAGCATTGGGATTAGGCTTGACAGATTCCAAACGCCCCATCAAATCAACAAAAACGCCCACTTCCCAATCCTGTAAAGGTCTCCTAAACTTAGGGGCCCATACCACGGCCCCTCCGTGCCGCTCAAAAAAAGAAGCGACCACCCCTTGGCGGTCGAGAGATAACAAGTACAAGGAGTGGAAATCCAGATGGAGGGGATTAGCCCCACACCAAAGATCGGTCCAGAATTTGACCTCCTCCCCATTTGATGATGACATAAAGTTCTATAGGTAACATTGTAGGAAAATCATGCAAATGTTGCGAAGGAGATATGATTTTCCAGTTCTTTGTAAACCTAACATTGTTCGAAGCCTCTAGAGTACTGGTTGGGCGTCATACTTCAGCATGGATTGTACATGTGTAGTTCTATAAGATAGTGTGATGAATCTCATTCACATAAGAGTGTTGACTCTTGACTAACATGTGAGTATATGTAGTAAATACATAATACTGAACGGTGTCACTAGTGGATACCCTATGAAATAAACTGTCAGATTGTATTAGGGTTATCCACTCGACAAATTGTCCTCAAACCTGAGAGATTAAAATCTTCTCAACATCTGTCTATATAGCTTTGATGTGCCAATCGGCAATGTCCAATACACAGGACTAACTCCGGCTACGTTGGGTCATGTACACAATGTTTGAGAAGTGTGTAAACACTCAATAAGAAATCCACTACACCTTAATTGGAGATAATGCTATCAAGATGATACTTGTTGAACTTAACTCAAAATCCAGTACCGGTGCTTTTCAGTAAAAAGGTCTTTATCAAAGTTGATATTTTCAATATAGAAAATTATATGTATATGTCAGTTCTTTTCTAATGTTTCTTTGAAAGTATTTTGAAAGTTCAATTCAATGAAAAAGTATTCATGAGAAAGAGTTTTATTCATAAGTTAGGGACTAGACAGTGGACTTGTTCCAATCCCGGAAGCTTATATGTGATATCGGATGGAATGATTTATTTGTAATTTTGTTAATGGACATTATTGTGATTAGTGGAAATCCAGGGACTTAGACAACATTCTATGATCCTAAAGGAATTATAGGAAAGTGTTTCCTAGTAATAAGGTTACACCTTAAAGGTGATGAAGCACTTGGTCTCACAACCGGAAATAGGAGATCCCTTTAGATCTCACACTAGGACCTTCTCAAGGCTTTTAATTTAATTTAGAATTAAATTAATTAATTTCTCCATGCAATTCACTATATGGTATAGTGAATCTCTTATAGGTGAGATCACATCAGATGTGATTAACCAAATGGGTAAGACCCATATGGGATTTTGATAAAGATCAAAAGGTGACATCACAAGAGTTTGGAACTCAATAGGGGGCATGAGAATGTGGGGCCCACCTAGGGTGGGACGCCCACTTCAATGATACATTATCTATTTAATTAGTTTAGTAATTATCTCCTATTATATAGGGATAAGATTACTTAGTTGCTAATTAATGATTTCCTATTAAATAGGGATAAGATTAGTTTGTTACAAATTAATTTTCCTATTAAATAGGGAATGGATAATGTTGGATTCTATTTTAATTAAATCCTAATTGGATTAGGATAATCATTAAAGAATTAAAGAGAGTTCTAATTGGATTAAAATTAGAAGGAGGTTATTGACTTGGGCTACAAGATAGCTAAAGGGGATCCTATAAAAAGACCCCCCATAATGGAACGTCCACAAGGGGTCTCCCTCTCTTTCCCACGTTTTTTCCTCCCCTCCCCTTTATGTTGTACGGCCACCTCTCCCATCATCATTCTTTTGTTGGTTTTTGATTTTGAAGAAGATCAAGAACAAATCCTTGATGATCACAAATTGTTCAAACCACCTTTTCCCTTCTTCTTCCTTCTCTTGATTTTTGTTTTGATCTTGGATAATATCACAACCAATCTTGAATAATATTAAAACCAATCTTTATGAAAAGACCTTGCATTCAAGAAATAATCTTGCATTCAAGAAAAGAATAAAAGATCATAGAGTTTGAATGGCAGGGATTGATCAAGAAATGTTCTTCAATTAAAGAAAATAAGAAAAGATTAAAGAGCATTGACCGGAAGGGCCATTAGCTTCCATTGGAGTAAAGTTTTGGAGATTCAAAGAAGGTTCGTGTGAATCGACAGGAGACTTTACGCTTGAGAAGTTTTGATTAGATCAAAATGAAGTTTGAATTAAAAATAGTACTTCAAAAAATTTATATTCATGCCTTTCAGTATTGCCTCAGACCCGTAGGGAAAGGAAAAAGTTCTCTAGTTTTTTCAAAAAGTCAATAATACGTGGCTTTTTTGTCGAACGAATAATTCATGAAATATTTGGGACTTTTGGAAAAAAATCACAACTTCTTATAAAAATCCCCAAAGTTTGCAAATTAAACATGAATTATTCATGACTTTTTTTAAAAGTCCCAAAAAAATATCTAATATATGAAACATATCTGTTTATAATTTTCATAATTAATAATTTGATTTTATAATTTTTATATATCTTGCCCGACATTTTCCTAATTTATTTCCGAACTTTCAGAACTTTTACCTAGACGAATAATTCCCAAACCCCGACTTGGTGACTATGACGATCTTGCAAAGGACAAAGGGTGAAGTGATAGAGTGAAGGTTGAAGCAATCTAGAAGAAATTATCCTTTTGTTCGATTCTTGGATACCTAATGAACACTCTCCAAGGGATAGAAATATGATTTTAAATATGAGAGTCATCAAGTATCTTCTAGATGCACTTTTTTTATAAGGCCTCGTCACATTACTCTACCATGCTATTGGAACAATATATATATGCTCTCAATGCACTTCCTAGGTTGCACCCTTATGATTCAGAGGTGGCAGTCCATAAGAGCTTTATATGTGATCACCTTCATAACTACAATTCAATTTCCCTAGTGGATATGATGCTCTACGTATAAAGAATTAGTAGATCTCCTTTTGATTCACTACCCCTTCACGTCCAAGGTGTGGAATTCCTTTCTGAAGAAGTTTGTGGTTCTTGGGTAATTTTTGCCTGGTGTACAAACTTCAGCTAGGCCCTCTGAATCTTTATTGCCCGAAGGACAATTAGTTTGGATGCACATTAATTGATGGCAATCATGTGAACCCGAAAACAATGAGAATCCAGGATAGGCAGAGAGGTAGGTGTGTAATATTGGATCCAAGACCTTTTTCATCTCTCAGACCTTGACCCCCAAAAGCTTCCGACTGACTGATGGTAAAAGGAGATGATATTTGAAATGTTTGAGGAGGTCCATTGAAGTGAACTTGAGCTGTGAAGGATGATCATTAACTAGACTATACCCTGCTCCCTTGATTAATCACTCACTGAAGGTGAAGGAGCAACATAACTGACATGGATGCTAATCACACCAGTGCTAGGGGCATTATGAGCTGAGATTCCTTCTTTCCTTAATCATGGTGGACAGGAATTTGGTCATGTGATTACTAATTAGATGGACGGGTCATTTTGAAAATCGTCGTTTGTTCATTGTTTTAGTAAATGTAAAATTTAATGTAGATAAAAGGGGAAGAGAATTCCCCAAAAGAAAAGAAAGCAAATAGACATCAACATTATACATGGAAAATTACCCAAGAGCTCTTCCACTCAAAATCCTCCCTGATACTTTTTAACTCCTTAAGGAAGAAAATCCATTCCCAGTAAACAGTAGCTAGAGAATCTATCAAAGGATCTTTTTCTATAACCCCAAATGGACCACTTGGCCAGGAGATAAACATTTCCTAAATCTCCCTTCCACAAATCCAGAAAGAGACGAAAAAACTCCAGACTGGCTGAACAATCGTACAATGGAATAAAAGGTGCTGAACGTCCTCCTTTTGCTCCTTAAGCATTGCACATCAATTCGGAAACCTTTAAATCCCCCTATGGTTGAGCTGATCAATCGTCAGATTTTTTCTTCACAACTGTCCAGATGCAAATCTCCACTCTAGGGATTATCAGGTTTCCCCATTTCCCCACTCGCAGAAATATCTTTAAATTTCTAATAAATCCTACAAAATAATTAAACAGGGAAGAACCCATTTTCATCTTCTGAATAATATCGCAAATCTTCTTTGTTGTCATAAGGAATAACTGACCGTAAGTCAGTAACCAATCCAAAGAGACTTGCAACTCAAATTTTCCATATATGCTTCACCCAGGCACCAAATTTTTGGAGGGCATATATCTCCTTTTATTAGTTCTTAGAAACAGAAAATTAGATAGATTTATTTCCAGAAAGGGAAAAAGCTGCAAGATCATCTCTTGTTGCAAACCATAAAACTTGTAGAAAAAGTAATGGAGTATTGGAGTTGGTAACAAAATAAGGGAGTTGGTGAAGGATTAATGCTCTTAAAGGGTGAGGATATTAATCTAGGAGTAACTCCAAGAAGTGGTAAAATAAGGGAGAGTTAACTGAGATGGTTTAGACATGTTCAATGATAACACTATGTGAGGAGTCAATTGATGCAGGTTGAGAGCTATAAAAAGATGAGGTGAAGGCCAATTGACATCGAATGGACAAATGTCAGTGCTTTTAGAGTTCTACTAGAGTGGAATTGCAAAACATGATTCATGTTACAAACCCCAAATATATGGGACAAGGCATTGATGACGATGATGATTACCTTGTGGAAAAAAGTTTCTTCGTAGCTTTTACTTGAGGGTTTTTTTTTTCGGTCGGTGCTATTACTTTAGGCTTTTTTGCTCTGCAGTAAAAGTTATTTACAATCAAAACATAATTGTGGACTTGGCAAACAAATCAGTAATTACTGTATCACTTGTTTGGTATGAACATTCAAGTAAAAAAAGAACTATGCTTCTATAGATCAACACCCATCTGTTTTAGTGGCTTTTCTCAAAAATCAGACACTTTTGAGTTTTATCATACTATCTAAACATATGGAGTCAATAACATCAGTATTAGCAGTCTCGCTGTAATATTATTATTACCAGGCCACCTTCAATCAATTCCAGAATCTGAATTAAACACGGAAACTAGGAAGAAGGACCTTCTGACATAAAAGCAGATATAAGGGCAGGAAAAAGATAGGTATCCTCAAATAATTAACCAAATACCATAGCTAGCATTCCAAAGCCTAAATCGCATCAAAGATTCATTATTAATGAAATATTAGACATTCTACACAGTGCCAAGTTAAACCTTGTATTCGGACAGGAGTATGGATTCGTAGCGCCGCATCTTTTGTACTTCCTTAGAAACAGTCATTTCCAGTTCCTTTACAGTTGGGAGCCTGATACGGTAGCTGCAGGAAAAATAAGACATAATCAATCCTCCAAGAATTCAGTACAAGCAGTATAGGATAAAAGCAGGGAATATTACCCAGGAATAATGTCTTTATAAACAAGCATCAAAGAGAGTAGCCCATCTTTAACAATATTATGATCTTCATCCTTACAAATTTGCAACATCTCATTAAGAAATTTCATATTCGACGCTGGATCAGCAAGCAGGGCAAATGAGTACTCTGCAAGTTTACTCTTCTTTCCTGCAAATACTTCTTCAGCTGTAAGGTCTTCTTTCACCTCTGCCTAGACACGAAACACCACTTTAATAGACTCGTCAGAGATGCTAAAGAACAGATAGTGGATTGAAAAAATTAAGAGAAAACACATAATTAGAATTTTTTATGCATCTCTCATCATTAACTCTAGAATCTACACCAATACAGAACAAGAGTCATATTGGTAAGAAGTTCAAAGACAACTAGTGGGCCTATTACAGGATCAGAAATAAAAGCAACAAATTTACTATCAAAAGTTCTGATGCCCACACACACACACACACACACAAACAACACTCATACATACATGCATGCATATATACATACATTTACGTGAATTTGTGTATGTATGTGCGTCCAAAATGCATTTGGGATGCTTGAACTTTTGATTGGTGTCCTTTTTACATAGATTAAAGAACATTTTCCAGGTGCAAAAAACTTTGTGAATGTTTCTTTAATATATCAGAAAAAAAACAAAAAAAAACATAAATAGCCATTTTAACCAGCGGGACTATATACGGAAATTTACCAATACTTCTGCTTGAGGGTTTTCTTGCACCTCCTCCTCTATTTGAGCTGGCTCCTTTGCTTGTTTTTTGGCCTCTTTCTTACTTTTCTTCAACTTTGTTCTCCTTTCTGATTTTGTCAGCTTCACTGTACTTTTGTCCGCATCGTCGTCTTCATTATCCTTTACAGATTCATCTTCCTTGGGTGCATCAGATGTTCTAGATTCCTTTGGTACTGCATTCATATTACTACTAATCAGCATTACTATAACATTTGAAAAATATCAAAACCTACATGTTCAGTGTATGGCAAACCGCAGATTAAAGCGCGGGCAAAAGAAAGAGACAACTAAAAGATTACCTGTCCTGTAATAGATTTTTCCATCTAAGGTCTTGACAGGAAGGGCATCTACAGGATCAACTTCAAGCTTGTTTTCCTCTGTTGATTTCTCTAGGGACTTCTTTTTAATCCGTTGTTCATACAAATATTCCAAATCATTTGCTTTCTGATCGGCACGGCGACTTACGTGCCTATCGGAAAAAAATAATAATCAAAATGTGCTCCAAATTTCACAGAATAACGACTATTAATCTTAGAATCCAATGCTTCCATAATCAAATTCAAATATCTGCTTCTCAAATATCAGAAATATAACAACAAAGTTTGGTATTTCTACTAAAAGGGTACAATCAAAATCCATTTTTTTTTTCTACTTGATAACTAGTTTATGATTTCGAGACTAGAAGAAGGAAATTTTTTAGTGGGGTGGAGATTACAAACCTGGTAATGGATTGAGTGTCTAAAGTGTTAACAAAACCGGCGTAATCTCGATTCTCCTTAACGAACTGCAAATCCTCGTCAGATACTTCGACCTCCTCCTCTGCGATATCTGGTGGGAGCTGAGGCGGGAGGACTACGTTCTTCTTCTTCCCCATTCGGAGCTCAATGCGGAGTCAGGTTCTGCACCAAAAGGGCTGAAAAGTTCACTCTTAATAGGCCAGGCAGATAAAGATTTCTTCTTTCCTCTCTTTACTACTTGGTTGATGATTGATGGTTTTAGGGTTTAGCAGCCGTGCGACAATTTAGGAATGGAAACGGGGGCGAGCCGGGGCGGGATGATTTTCTACTATCCTGTCCCCGACCCGATTCTGAGCATGGAAATTCACCGCCTTTCCTCCCTCCCGACACTAGATGTCGATGTCGGACCCGAGAGCGTAGGAATGACGCTGAACTCGCTCAAATGGCTTAGAAAATCACTTATCCGGTTAGTCGGAATGACGATTTTCTACTATCCTATTCCAGGACTGCCATCCAATGATGGTTGCCTACTCATTAGGTCTAAACCAAACATTTAAAATCACTTAAAATTTCTTAAACAATTAATAATTTGCTAATCAAGCATAGATGGGAAGTAAAAGTTCTATCCTAGGTTAAGGTCGAACCCTGGCTCGGGTTGCCTACTTATCCAGTTAGTCGGAATCAGACCCTAATAGTAGTTCAGGGTATGACGGATTTATACTCATTTTGGAGTGTTCGGCAGTTCTGACTCGTGCCTGAGTTGAGGGAAGCGGAGTTGAGATTATGAAATCTCATTCCGGGATTTGGTAGCGGGACTAAGTTTTCATGGGAGAGCGCTAGGGGACACTCATTTATTAGAGTAGATTGATTCTTTTTGTATTTTTTGTTTATTTGAATGTTTTTTTATTTTTTTTATTTTTCAATTTTTTTGTATTTTTTAATGGTAGTTTCTCATTTTGGAGGACTAACTAACGGGATAGCTAGCAGATTCAAATAAAAGTTTCCCCACTTTCTTTAAAATAGAAAACCAAGCAATAAATCCCCATAGGGAAGAAATCTGCCCTCAAGTTTTGAACAACCAATACATTTTCCAGAACTTCATAAACAACACTAAATCTATAGATCGGGTTTTGAAAAAAAACATATAAACCAGAGAAATCATTTTCCAGAAATTCAGTCAGCCTTCCCTTCCCTTCCCTCTATATGACCTCAGATTTTTGGCCCGATCCATCTTAACCTCAGGTTACTGATGCCATACCTGATCGTGGTTGAGTGTGGAAGAGGATGCTGTCGTCGGTGATTGTGGCCGTGAAATTGATGGTGGTTGCATGGATAATGGAGGTAAAAACCAGAGAGGTGTGGTGATGTTGCTGACCAGCGGTGAGAGGCTGCTGAAGATGGCCGGAGGTTGCTTCTGGAGAGATTGAAGGTGGAGATGGCCGGAAGTGAATGAGGCAGGAGATGATCTAGACGGACTGGACTGGTGATGGTGAGCTGCCGGCCGGCGCTAATGGTGAAGCTTGCCGGAGATGAGAATTGGAGCACTGAGCAGAGGTGGATTTTTCTCTTCCTGTACAGATCGGATCTGAGAAACGAATTGAGAGCAGAGAGAAAAGACCGGAGTTAAGACTTTCTACTGCAACTCAGATCACATCTGAAATGGTGAGCTGCTAGCCGGAGATGATGGTTGGCTGGAATTGAGAAGCTACTGATGGTGAGATGGAATGTTGACTGTGATTGGAGCTTTAGCAATGCAGGTGGATCTGCTACTGCAAGATCTGGCCGGAGAAAGATCAGAGATAAAATCGGCCATATTGTAGATCGGATCTAAACGATGATGGAGCTCAGAACATAGCTTGCGGCTGAAGGAAGAGAGAGAAAATAGGTTATACCCTTTTCTCTTGGTTTATATAGTGAATAGTAAAGGGGGGTTAGGGAAATGGAGCTCGGAACAGAGCTTGCGGCTGAAGGAAGAGAGACAATTAGGTTTTACCCCTTTCTCTTGGTTTATATAGTGAATAGTAATGGGCCTCGAATTTGGTTTCTTCAGCACATGGGCTTGGGTTTTTGTAAGGAAACGGGTTTGAAGAGGTTTTGGATTTTGAATGAGGACTTGGCTTTTGGGGTTTTGATCAAGGGTTCATAGGTAATGGGTTCTCTCTCTCGGGGATCCAAACTTGACACTCAAATAAAATAATAAAAAATAAAAATAAAATAAAGTAACACTAAAATTAAAATTACAAATTAAATTAAATAAATAGAATGAGATTAAGGGGTGTAAAAATGTAGTGTTCGCACCGATTATACGATCTCGACCGACCAGGCTTATATACTACGAAACCATCACTACCCGTATTGAAAAGAATAGACCTCGCCTCCGAATTATTTTTTTTGTTTTTTGTTTTAGACAATCAGTTTGCTGTTAGTATCAAAATGGAAGAAGAACTCAATTAAAATCAGAACTATGATTGAAGAACTGGGTAAATCTTTTGATCATACATGCACTGATATGAAAAATCTTAAGTTGGAAATAGAGAGAGAATATAAGCATTTTTGAGGTGCGGGACCCACATGTTAAGAACTTTATCTTAGCCGTCAAGTCTCCTTTAATTACTGTTTATTTGTAATTACATACCGAGACACAAATGTCCGCAAGATGGGTAGATTAACAAAAGATTAAATATGTTAATCATTTTTAGCACCTAGGGTACACCTGGAATGGTCCGAGTGTACCCGGAAGCACCATCATCTATTGAACATGTTTTAGCACCAACGGTGCACCCAGAAGGGCCCATGGTGCCCAGAGGCACGGTCACCCATCGAAGAGGCTCAGGGTATATTGATTTAATCTTTCTTCTAAGTCATTTTAAAGTTGTTTGTCAGGTGACACGTGTCTTTATTGCCTCCACGTCAGTATTTCAAAAGTGACCATCAACAACTTGTAACCAAATGATTTTAGGCAACAATTTTGATTATATATAATTTTTTATTAAAAATAGAAGCTATTATTCATGGGGCCAGTAAGCAAGCACAATTATTTACCTTGTGCCTTTTTTTTCCGCTTTTTTCTAAATTTTAGAATAAAATCTTTAACTAATAATCTTTCTTGTTAGTTCTGTAGATCCTCTCTCTTTATTGGAGGTTTGTTATGTATTATTCATCTTTTTCGTTTTTCTTCAAATGCAATGCTATTTTTTTGGATTTTCTTTTCTTTACACAATTGATTGTTTCCAAATTGTTGGATTAATATATAACTATCCAACTAGCTTTTTTTGGATTTTATTTTTAAACATGAATTGGAGTTGAATTATTTTGTATTATATTAATTATCTATAATTCTTGTTATGTTTTTACTGTAATTGAATTCCATAAGCATGTTTCTATGTTTATAGTTTTATAGATAAATGATTATGCATATGTATGTATTACATAATTGAGATTTGGTTCATGTAGAAATATGCATGCATTTCAGGATTTAGATTTATGTAAATTATAATTCTTCACAGGTTTTTCATACTATAGAATAGAAATAAAATTGATTTATGCAAGACAAGTCCAAGATCATAGTATTAGGCTTCAAGGATCATGTCTAAGATCTTAGTTTTAGGCTACGAGGATTTAAAACATTGATAATGTCAAACATAAGGGTTGGTCAAAGGATGTTGGTGACCTATTTGTATCAATTCGGTGAATGGTATTTACATACCCGACTTCAAGTCGTTTCAAGGCACTAACATCTGGCTCACAAGCAAGTATTACAAGTCAAGCAAGTATGATTCATCCAAGATAAGAACAAAACCAAATAAGCATGATTGTCACACGATAAAACCAAGACAATAACTATGTTTAAAAAGGAAATACATGTTTTTGACAAAGATGAAAAGAAATGTTTTAAATCATGCATTGCATTTGGATTTCAGCATACATGTAAATTGTTCCATTTAAATTACAAGCATGTTATATATATATATATATATATATATATATATATATATATATATTTATTAATTATCACATTGTTTAGCTAGTAATTTGTACACACTATGTGTTTCAATACTCAGCTGTATATTTGATGTCGGCAGGTGCTGATTTTGATATAAATGCTCCATTTCCATTGGTTGAGGAAACCTATGGTGAGGAGTCTACGGTGGAACCTCAAGTGGAGGTTAAGATTTGGACAAATGGCCTTACGAGGCTTATTTCTGAGTGTCAGAAGAAAGAGAAAATGTATATACTTTTGAAGAGTGGGCATGCTCACTCTTAATTTTGGTTTTGCTGTAAATAAACTCTTGGAATAGTGTTTATTGTTTAAAGTTTTAGCTTTTGTTGTACTATGTCTTGTAGTCTTTTACAGGATGGTTTAATATAACTGGACAAGTCATGTGCCAAAGTATCTTAACTCCTAAGGGGTATTGTGTGATGTTTTTTCCACAACCTCATAGCATGATTTAAAGGCTAAACAAGTCAATTCAGTTTTCATTGTCAGAGTCCCTCAAGCAATTCCAGTTTGTTAATATCACTTACAATTGAAAAATCCGGGAAAAACCATTTGGTTATCATGGAAGAAAAGTCAGATGAAAACCATTGGCTGAAAGAACAACATAACTATTCTAGGATTAAACAGATGAGGAAGATAGAAACTATGCATCTTAAGTCATGATATTTCAAATTTCTAGAATATAAAACCTGGAGCCTGTAAAGGTGTGAACAAAACACAACGCAGTGGTGTAGAGCTGTATTTACAACATGATATTACTCTCTGGTGCAGCTTCACATATCAGCATAGCCCTTGGAAGAGCTTTCATTCATTATTCCTCCCTAAAGTTACATATCATTTCTACAACTTATCTCAAAATATATACATCCATCAGGAGTTTATCAAACGATTCTCGATCTGTGTGAGGTATACAAAATTGACTGTCTCACCAATTCACTAACAAAGATACACACCCAGAAGAGCAACTGAGTCAGGTTGCAGGGTAGTGGAACCTACAGTAGGAGTTGCTTAAATGGATCCCTAATACATACTCTCCTAATTCTTGCAACCTAAAAAAAAATCAAGAGATTAGATGCACAAATCTAAAATATGAAAAAAAAAAAAAAAATGTGAGGAACTGACTAGAAAATTGAATTTCATTTTGAATTTGAAAACTCTTAATTCTGGATTTTTGGGTGCCAACATAATTAATTACATTATGCTGATACAGCAGTATTTCTAATATATTCCAAATCTTCACCATAGGCTTAAGCCTAATATATGTCATGTGTATAGCAGAGACTCTATATCATATTATAATATTATGATAGTTCAATGGCCCCTCGCATCAAACATTCAAGAAAGCAAAATTGTAAAACTCATATGACATCTATCATGCATTTATTTAAATAAGGAAAAACCCTCTATCAAGAGAGTGTGAAGACCAAAACCGGCACAGCTCACCCAAGTGTGAAGACCACTTCCAAGCTAGCCCTAATCCCCCCCCCCCCCCCGGCGCCCTATGAGGATACGAAGTATGTTCTTTGACCTAGTTGTTTCCCACTATAAAATTTCAATTTCCGAACTAATAATCGATAAAATAAAAAATCTGAACTCATACAGGGTTTTTATACCATCCGACATAAGGGAGGGCTTTCGCAAGGGTAAGGATCGTGATTGATTTGATTCTCACCTAATGACTTTTTGGGAAATGTCTGCGAACCCATGTAAAATTCAGTCATTCCCTAATCTTTTCTCAATATATAAACTAATAATGTAGTTTGGAAGAGTTGTTTGTCCCTTCTATAACTGTTCAACTTTCTATCAAAAGGAAACATGTTAGAGTAAAAGTTTTAACTTACATGCATGCATATATACATACATTTATATGTGCGTCCAAAATGTGTATGTATGTGCATGCATATATACATATATACATTTATATACACACACACTCACAAACAACACTCTTACATACATGCATGCATATATACATACATTTATGTGAATTTGTGTATGTATGTGCGTCCAAAATGCATTTGGGATGCTTGAATTTTTCATTGGTGTTCTTTTTACATAGATTGAAGAACATTTTCTTTTCTGGGTGCAAAAAACTTTGTGAATGTTTCTTTAATATATCAGAAAAAGAAACATAAATAGTCATTTTAACCGGCGGAGCTGTATTTGGAAATTTACCAATACTTCTACTTGAGGGTTTTCTTGCACCTCCTCCTTTATTTGAGTTGGCTCCTTTGCTTGTTTTTTGGCATCTTTCTTACTTTTCTTCAACTTTGCCATCCTTTCTGATTTTGTCAGCTTCATTGTACTTTTGTCTGCATCGTCATCTTCACTATCCTTCGAAGCAACATTATCTTGAGTGCATCAAATGTTCTAGATTCCTTTGGTACTGCATTCATATTACTACTAATCAGCATAACTATAACATCAAGAAAAATATCAAAACCCACATATTCAGTGTATGGCAAATCGCAGATTAAAGCGCACGCAAGAGAAAGAGATAATTAAAAGATTACCTGTTTTGTAATAGATTTTTCCATCCAAGGTCTTGACAAGAAAGGCATCTACAGGATCAACTTCAAGCATGTTTTCCTCTGTTGATTTCTTTAGGGACTTCTTTTTAATTTGCTTTTCAGGCAAATATTTCAAAGCATCTGCTTTCTGATCGACACGGTGACTTACATGCCTATTAGGAAAAAATAATAATCAAAACATACTCCAAATTTCACAGAATAACGACTACTAATCTTAGAATCAAATGCTTTCATAATCAAATTCATATATATGTTTCTCAAATTTCAGAAATATAACAACAAAATTTGGTATTTCTACTAAAAGGGTACAATCAAAATCGAATTTTTCTATCTACTTGATAACTAGTTTATGATTTCGAGACTAGAAGAAGGAGATTTTTTAGTGGGGTGGGGATTACAAACCTGGTAATGGATTGAGTGTCTAAAGTGTTAACAAAACCGGCGTAATCTCGATTCTCCTTAATGAACTGCAAATCCTAGTAAGATACTTCGACCTCCTCCTCTACGATATCTGGTGGGAGCTAAGGCAAGAGGACTACGTTCTTCTTCTTCCCCATTCGAAGTTAAATGCGGAGTCAGCATCTGCACCAGAAGGGTTGGGAAGTTCACTCATAATAGGCCAGACAAATAAAGATTTCTTCTTTCCTCTCTTTACTACTAGACTGATGATGGATGGATTTAGGGTTTAGCAGCCGTACGATAATTTAGGAATAGAAACGGGGTGGGGTGGGGTGTGGCGGAGCGGTTTTCTACTATCCTGTCCCCGACCTGATTATACGACCTTGACCAACTAGAGCTTATATAATATGAAACCATCACAACCCCTATTGAAAAGAATAGACCCTACCCCGATTTTTTTTTTGTTTTTTATTTTGGACAATCAGTTTGCTGTTAGTATCAAAAGGGAGGAAGAACTCAATTAAAACCTGAACTATGATTGAAGAATTAGGTAAATCTTTGGATCATACACGAACTGATATGGAAAATCTTAAGTTGAAAATAGAGAGAGAATAAAAACATTTTCGAGGTGCGGAACCCACATGTTAAGGACTTTATATTAGGCGTCTATTCTCCTTTAATTACTGTTTATTTGTAATTACATACCCAAGATGCAAATATCCGCAAGATGGGTAGATTAACCAAAGATTAAATATGTTAATCATTTTTAGCACCTAGGGTGCACCCGGTAGGGTCTGAGTGTACTCGAAAGCACCATCATCTCTTGAACAGGTTTTAGCACCAACGGTCCACCCGGAAGGGCCAAGGGTGCTCGGAGGCACCGTCACCTATCGAAGAGGCTCGGGATATAATGATTTAATCTTTCTTCCAAGCCATTTTAAAGTTGTTTGTCAGGTGACACGTGTCTCTATTGCCTCCACGTCAGTATTTCAAAAGTGACCTTTAGCAACTTGTAACCAAATGATTTTAGGCAATAATTTTGATTATATATAATTTTTTATTAAAATAGAAGCCATTATTAATGGGGCCAGTAAGCAAGCACAATTATTTACCTTGTGCCTTTTTTTTCGTTTTTTTTTCTAAATTTTAGAATAAAATCTTTAACTAATAATCTTTTTTGTTAGTTGTGTAGATCCTCTTTCTTTATGGGAGTTTTGTTGTCCATTATTAATCTTTTTCGTTTTTCTTCTGATGCAATGCTATTTTTTTTAATTTTCTTTTCTTTACACAATTGATTGTTTCCACATTGTTGAATTAATATGTAAAATATGCATGCATTTCATGATTTAGATTTCTGTAAATTATAATTCTTCATAGGTTTTTCATACTACAAGTTGGTCCAAAGATTTAAAACATTGATAATGCCAAACGTAAAGGTTGGTCCAAGGATGTTGGTGACCTATTTGTGTCAATTCGGTAAAAGGTATTTATATACCCGACTTCAAGTCATTTCAAGATACTAACATCTGGCTCACAAGCAAGTATTACAAGTCAAGCAAGTATGATTCATACAAGACAAGAACAAAACCAAACAAGCATGATTTTCACACGATAAAACCAAGACAAGATCTATGTTTAAAAATGAAATAAATGTTTTTGACAAGGATGAAAAGAAAATGTTTTAAACCATGTCTTGCATTTGGATTCCAGCATACATGTAAATTGTTCCATTTAAATTACAAGCATGTTATGATATATATATTATATTAATTATCACATTGTTTAGCGTACATACTGAGTGACTCAGCCGTACATTAGATGTCGACAGGTGCTGATTTTGATATAGATGCTTCATGTCCATGGGTTGAGAAAGTCTATGGTGAGGAGGATTCTACGGTGGATCCTCAGTTGGAGGCTAGAGATTTGGACAAATGGCCTTACGAGGCTTGTTTCTGAGTGTCAGAAGAAAGAGAAAATGTGTATACTTTTGAAGAGTGGGCATGCCCACTCTTACTTTTGGTTTTGCCGTCAATAAATTCTTGGAATACTTTTTACTGTATAAAGTTTTAGCTTCTGCTGTAGTATGCCTTGTAGTCTTTTAGAGGATGATTTAATTTAACTGGACAAGTCATGAGCCAAAGTATCTTAACTCCTAAGGGGTACTGTGTGATGCTTTTTCTACAACCTCATAGCATGGTTTAAAGGCTAAGCAAGTCAATTCAGTTTTCATTGTCAAAGTCCTTCAAGCAATTCCAGTTTGTTAATATCAATTACTATTGAAAAATCTGGGGAAAACCATTTGGTTATCAGGGAAGAAAAGTCAGAAGAAAACTAAAGGCTGAAAAAACAACACAATTGTTCGAGGACTAAACAGATGAGGAAGATAGAAACATTGCATCTCAAGTCATGATATTTCACATTTCTATAATATAAAACCTAGAGCCCATAAAGGTGTGAACAAAACACAGCGCAGTGGTGTAGAACTATGTTTACAACATGGTATTAATCCCTGCTGCAGCTTCACATATCAGCATAGCCCTTGGAAAAGCTTTCATTCATTATTCATCCCTAAAGTTACATATCCATTCAACAACTTATCTCAAGATATATACATCCATCAGGAGTTTATCAAATGATACTCGGTCTGTGTGAGGTATACAAAATCGTCTGTCCCACCAATTCACTAACTAAGACACACACCCAGACGAGCAACTGAGTCAGGTTGCAGGGTGGTGGAACCTCCAGTGGGAGTTGCTCAAATGGATCCCTAATACATACTCCTGATTCTTGCAACTTGAAAAAAATGCAAGAGATTAGATACACAAATCTAAAATATGAAAAAAAAAACTCGAGGAACTGACTAGAAAATTAAATTTCATTTGGAGTTTCAAAACTCTCAATTCTGGATTATTGGGTGCCAACATAATTAATTCTAGAATTTGCATCAATACAGAACAAGAGTCATATTGGTAAGAAGTTCAAAGACAACTAGCGGGCCTGTTACAGGATCAAAAATAAAATCAACAAATTTAATATCAAAAGTTCAGATGCCCACAAACACAGAGACACACACACAAACAATACTCATACTTACATGCATGCCTATATACATACATTTACGTGAATTTGTGTATGTATGTGCATCCAAAATGCATTTGGGATGCTTAAATTTTTCATTGGTGTCCTTTGTACATAGATTGAAGAACATTTTCCGGGTGCAAAAAACTTTGTGAATGTTTCTTTAATATCTCAAGAAAAAAAAAACAAAAATAGCCATTTTAACCAGTGGAGCTGTTTACGGAAATTTACCAATACTTCTAATTAAGGGTTTTCTTGCACCACCTCCTCAATTTGAGTTCGCTCATTTGCTTGTTTTTTGGCATCTTTCTTACTTTTCTTCAATTTTGCCCTCCTTTTTTATTTTGTCAGTTTCATTGTACTTTTGTCCGCATCGTCATCTTCACTATCCTTCGTAGCTTCATCTTCCTTGGGTGCATTAGATGTTCTAGATTCCTTTGATACTGCATTCATATTACTACTAATCAACATAACTATAACATCAAGAAAATATCAAAACTTACATATTCAGTGTATAGCAAACCACAGATTAAAGCGCGCGCAAGAGAAAGAGACAATTTAAAGATTACCTGTTCTGTAATAGATTTTTTCATCCAAGGTCTTGATAGGAAGGGTATCTACAGGATCAACTTCAAGCTTGTTTTCCTCTGTTGATTTCGCTAGGGACTTCTTTTTAATTCGCTTTTCCTACAAATATTCTAAAGCATCTGCTTTCTAATTGGCACGACGACTTACATGCTTATCGGGAAAAAATAATCAAAATGTACTCCAAATTTCACATAATAACGACTATTAATCTTAGAATCTAATGCTTCCATAATCAAATTCATATATCTGTTTCTCAAATATAAGAAATATAACAACAAAGTTTGGTATTTCTATTAAAAGGGTACAATCAAAATCCAATTTTTTTTTCTACTTAATAACTAGTTTATGATTTCCTGACTAGAAGAATGAGATTTTTTTAGTGGGGATTACAAAATTAGTAATGGATTGAGTGTCTAAAGTGTTAACAAAACCGGCATAATCTCAATTCTCCTTAACAAACTGCAAATCCTCATCGGATACTTCGACCCCCTCCTCTACGATATCTGGTGGGAGCTGAGGAGGGAGGACTATGTTCTTCTTCTTCCCCTTTCGGAGCTCAATGCAGAGTCAGGTTCCGCACCAGAAGGTCTGAGAAGTTCACTCTTAATAGGTCCGGCAGATAAAGATTTCTTCTTTCCTCTCTTGACTACTTGGCTGATGATAGATGTATTTAGGGTTTAGCAGCCGTACGATAATTTCAGAATGGAAACGGGGCGGGTCGGGGCGGGGCGATTTTCTATTATCCTGTCCCCGACCCGATTATACGACCTCGACCGATCGAGGCTTATATACTACGAAACCATCACCTCCCCAATTGAAAAGAATAGACCCCGCCATGAATTTTTTTCTTTGTTTTTTGTTTTATACAATCAATTTGCTATTAGTATCAAAAGGAAGGAAGAACTCAATTAAAACCAGAACTATGATTGAAGAACTGAGTAAATCTTTGGAACATACACACACTGATACAGAAAATCTTAAGTTGGAAATAGAGAGAGAATGGAAGCATTTTCAAGGTGCGGGACCCACATGTTAAGGACTTTATCTTAGGCGTCTAGTCTCCTTTAATTACTGTTTATTTGTAATTACATACCCGAGACGTAAATGTCTGCAAGATGGGTAGATTTACCAAAGATTAAATATGTAATCATTTTTAGCACCTAGGGTTCACCTGGAATGGTCCGAGTGTACCCGGAAGCACTATCACCTGTTGAACATGTTTTAGCACCAACAGTGCACCGGAAGGGCCGAGGGTGCCCAGAGGCACCGTCACCCCTCGAAGAGGCTTGGGATATATTGATTTAATCTTTCTTCTAAGTTATTTTAAAGTTTTTTGTCAGGTAACACATGTCTCTATTGCCTCCACGTCAGTATTTCAAAAGTGACCATCAACAACTTGTAACCAAATGATTGTAGGCAACAAGTTTGATTATATATAATTTTTTATTAAAATAGAAGCCATTAAGCTAGCGCGATTATTTGCTTTGTGCCTTTTTTTTTCACTTTTCTCTAAATTTTATAATAAGATCGTTAACTAATAATCTTTCTTGTTAGTTGTGTAGATCCTCTTGCTTTATGAGAGGTTTGTTGTCCATTATTCATCTTTTTCATTTTTCTTCTGATGCAATGCTATTTTTTTTTCTTTTATTTACACAATTGATTGTTTCCAAATTGTTGAATTAATATATAAAAGGAAAGGAAAGGAAAGGGAAGGAATAAAAGGAAATGAAGAAGGAAAAGGGAAGAAAAAGAAAGTATCAATGGTGATGATGACCACTAATTGTATTATAACCTATGGATTACCAATAATGACAGAAAAAACTCATTTCCTTGAGATTTAGTATACAATGTAGAATGACTACACCACTGAGGTAATTCATTCTTGTAGGTATGACCATGCCAAGTTTGATTATCTTGAATAGCATGAATCTTCAACTTAGGGTGCTCTCTTGCTTCAGAATATCATGATTAATAGATACTTTAGCTCATAATTGTTTTCTATATTTAGCTGCCATATTGACGCCTAGTTCCTAGTTTGGAAAGTTAAACTGAATCAGACTCAACTCCAAATAGAAGAGGATAGGATTCAACTTACTGGATCTAACTCATTCGATTATAATAGCATTGTAATTGAGGAGTTATTGACATAATCTAGGTTACCTGTAATTGATCGTCAATTTATTAAATCTCGTAGTAATTACAATTCCGTAGAATAGTGACTAGTATGAGGTGTCAAACCACAGAAGACTGTGCTGATTTTGTTGTCTTTTTCTCAAGATTAATTCTAAGTAACTGAGTAACAAGTTGATTGGGTTGATTGAATTTAACCTAAAAGTGAAATTTAAACTAACAGAAAATAGTTATCCTAATTAAGCTAAAAGTCTTTTGGTGATATAAATTTGAGAGAAAGTCTAGGGCGTTCGAATCCACCACTAGCATCATAACCGGTCTCTTATACATTCATTCAAATCCATCACAATATAAACAATAGGGCTGATAATGACTACAAGCCTCCACGCATCCGTCTAGAATGATTCAAGGGATTAGACCCTAGGCATATTCTATCTTTGGTTAGCACGAGTAATACACACTAAACTAAAGTTATGCAATCACTCGTCTTCCCTTAGCAAAAAATATCCTATGATTCAATTCCTCAACAATAATACCATTGCATAAAATCCACATTAAAAATCACAGAAAATTAAGATGGATGCTTTCAATTTCAAAATAATAAAACCTAAGACAAGGATAGAATCACACTGAAATCAAATATAGTCAAATAAATTTTGGGTATGAACAACCCTCTGATTATGCAATCATTGTTTACAATTGAACAAACTTAAAGCTAGGGTTTCATCTAAACCCTAGAACAGAAGAATTAGCTCATGCTGAGACTAGAAAACACCATTTTTGATGAAGAACACGACGAGCTCATCCTCCAATCTTGCTAATCTGCAGAGCCTTCTCTGCTTCAATTCTCCAAAATCAGAATCCTTTTTCAGCTTTAGAGCTATCCCTTTTATAGAGACCTTACTCTAAGGGTTTCCTTCTTCTTTCTAGCAACTTCCCTCAGGGATTCTTCTCTTCGCGTGCGGAACTAGGAGCTGAAAAACTCCGATGGCGATCGATCGTCAGTCTGGGACGATCGATCGTCCAAGTTAGGAAATTCTTGAGTGACTATTGTTTTGTAGACGATCGATCGTTACTTGAACTGCAATCAATCGTCACTGTCGCCTTACGATCGATTGTCAGGGAGTGACGATCGATCGTCCCTTGAAATTTTCACATTTTTCCTTTCTTCTTTTTCGCCTTTCTCGTGAGGTTCTCTTAACAGCTTTTCTCAAATTAAATCTTCAAATCCAGCTCGTATTTCTCACATGACCCTGTAATGAACAAAGATACCCAAGTACCGTAAAATGCTTCAAAAGAGTATTCTAAGGAACTAACAACTGTAGATTGAGGTGCCTAAATGTGTAACAATTAGCATCGATCAGTAATAATGCTCAAAACATTGAAGAAGCAAGAATACAAGAGGTAAAATTAATACGAGGAAGATAATCCCTATATAAATCAACCTATGGTAAAATTATTAAAAAAATCATATGAGGATGATATCCCTACATAAATCAACCTATAAACCCTACATGCAGGGGCGGATCCAGGTGGGGGTACGTGCCCCCACTGAATTTTTGAAAAAAAGTTTGTTTTCCCTTTCCTTTAGGCATAGCCATGGGAATGGGGGCATGCAGGTGGGATCAGATCACTCAATTGCGATTGAACTTGGGAGAGCTCAATCACACCCACAAGTCAACACATGTTCCTTTTAACCTCTGTTAACCGTGGTTAAGATTCACTAACTCTTAGGGTTCAACAATATAACCTTGGTTCTTTTAATAAAAAATATTAACCATAAGATTTAAAATTCCTAACCAAAGTTATATTTATTTTTTCTTCTAAATGAAACCCAAGAGTTAGTAAATTTTAACAAGGTTAAAAGGGATGCGTGTTGACCTGTGGGTGCAATTGAACTCTCCCTGAGTTCAATTGCAATTGACTGTGATCCGATCTCCATGCAGGTTCCATCAAGGGTGGAGGCAGGGGCGCGGAGGGGCCATGGCCGCACCAAAGTTTTAAAAAATTACTTAAATTGTAGGTATAATTTTTTAAAAAATACATAATATCTTAATTTTGTATATAGTGGCCCCCACAAACAATTTTGCAATTTTTTTTAGGGTGCTGCTACAGGTAGACCACTTTTTACTCCTCAAACACCAATACACAAAAAAGTGTTAGTTATATAAATAAATAAAAATTAAAATGCAGAATTGCCCTTATCCTCTACCTTGCGTCTCTGATCAAAATCTCGGCAACACAAAAGCGGCTCTTGATAACCACCAGTGTTGTCAAAACCGGACCGGACCAGTAGGTCGAACTGGTGGAACCGGGAACCGGCCCCCTCACCGGTTCCCAAAACCCTCAGAACCAGATGGAATTCAAAGCCGGCCGTTTTCCGTTGAATCGTGAGAACCGACCAATTGAACTAGGAACCGGTGGTAAAAAATGTCGAGAACCGGCCATACATGAGTAAACATAGGGGAAAATAGTTTTTAAAATAAAAAAGGACGGTTGAACCGGTCAAACTGAGAATCGGCCACTCAGCCGGTTCGATGACCGGTCCAATTCTGATAACATTGATAGACACCATGGGACTAGCCTGGTGGTAGTGTATCCCCTCCTTAGGAGGGTGAATCCGTCAAGTGGACGTTGTGATTTCCCCACAATTTGTGTTGAGCAAATACTAACCGCTAACCCTAGACTGTGAAAAAAAAAAGCAGCTATTGACAGAAACTTCAAACTTTCATTTTGCAGACCATTATTTACTAGGAGTTTGATGCTAAGAGTTCAAATAATGGATAATATACCGTTAAAGGAGACGGTGGATCAGTTGTCGGTCCAAAACCCTATTTAAATCAAACCAAAAAAGGGCATGAGCAATGAGGTCTTCAAGCTTGTAATTTTTTTTCCATTGTAGTAGAGAGAGAAAGAATAAGAGATACATGGAAGAACAAGCCATTAATCTTCAAATAAAACCACTGATTTTTGTTTCTAAGTTTTATTATATATTGGTGTCCAGTCCATTTGTATCTAGGGTTCTATAGCTGGAGTTTTCAAACTCCCAGCATCACAGGAAACAAAGTTGTACTCTTTCCGTTCTTTATATGATGACAAAAGGAGTTGCATAGCTAGATTTTATAGTGAGTTTCCAAATTCCCGGCATCAAATGATAAAATTGAAGCCGATGTCACTAGCCGCACCACACTATTTTGCAGGATTTAAATTGAAGTGAGTTTCAATAGCCACACCACACTATGTTGCAGGAAGCAGGATTTCTAAAGTGCAGGAAGCGGGATTTCTAAAACGGAGACAGGAAGAAGATGACAAGGACTTTCTTGTCTTTTTAATTATTTTTTATTATATAATTAATCTTTTATTGTGTGTTGGTGTTTCTTAGTAAAAAGTGGTCTGCTTCTAGCAGCACCTTTTTTTGTACATGTATAATTTAAAGGGATTGATGCTTTACGTATCCATGTGTCCCTTTTAACCCTCTTTAACCCTAATTAAGATTTATTAACTAAGGAGTTAAATTTTTTCTAACAACCAAGAGTAGATGTATAAACCATAGGAGTGGGTGAATCTTAACCATAGTTAATGGATGTTAAAAGGGACATATGTCAAGTAAGGGAGGTGCACGTGTTCCACCCAGTGGAATGCGCATGGAAAAAACAATCTCCATTATATGAAAATATAGTTAATTCTATATATATAATAACTCTATCAAAAGGGAGGGCCCTTGTTTTTCTTGTAACTTGACCTCTATTGGAATGCAATATTAACAAATTTTATGATTACGAGGGATTCATTACTCAAAAAAAATCCCACGATAAACCCATTACTTTAAAAAAAAAAAAAAACCTCGAGGGCTACACCCCCCAAGACCCTAGTCCCATTAATTTTCTTGATATATGTACTATGGCCCCCAAGGAAAAATTCCTAGCTCTGCCCCAAGGTGCCATTGAACTTAAGGGGCAGTTCTCCCTAAAAAAATTATATTATGTTATTTAATTATTAATAGGTATAGCCATGAGGCAAGGGGGCACCTGAACTATTGAAACAAAATACATATTTTATATCATATTATTTAATTATTTAACATGGATTAGCCATGGGGCAAGGGGATAGCTATCTCGTAAAAAAGGAGAAATAATACTTGTAGAAAGATGTACAAAATGTATGGACGAAAGGGTCCAAAAACTTAGACATTAAAAAATAATATGGGACTAAACCCTTGAACCCCCATCCACCATTTTCCATCAACCATCCCGTGCCCCCTACTAGAAAATCCTGACTCCACCCCTGCCTAAAGGTAATTTAATCTCAACTCTTGATTTGAGCCTTAAGATCCCAGATTTTCTAGAAAAAAGAAGGAAGAGAAAACCAGCGATATAAATATTTCTCAATAAATAAGAACTCCAGGCACTAGTTTCCTACGAAAAGGACAAAAAAAAACATGGTTAGATTGATTTTTTTGACCAGACAAACCATTATACTAGACCCAACTCTTTCCCGAAACAAAAACACGACAAGAAAGATTTCCCAAGAGGGAGATGGGGCTCAACAAGGGGTGGCTGGTTGTCACGCCTCAAAACCCATATACACAATGTAGCTCACATTTGTATATGTTCTCGAAGCGTGAACCTGGGACAAATCCTCAATAGTGAATGCATTTTAATAACATAAAATCATTCCAGATGTAATAACATTCGAGCATGACTAATAAGTTTAAAACAAGTATAACGTGTATCTAAGTTCTCATAAGATTTTTCTAACATAAACACTTACTCTCAAAAAGAAATAAAAGGAGTAATCTTCTAAATCCTCGATTCCTCAAGAGCTCCTATAAAATCTCAGGTATCTCCTGAAAAAAATTGAACATAGCAAGGGTGAGCACAAAGCTCAGCAAATGAACACGTACATCACACGCAACACATGCAATTCACATGTCATTAACACATTAATACGCAATATGTAATTAATGACCTCACAAGTCAATTCCTTTTTTTTTTTTTTTCTTAATTGGATTACTTGGTCCACATCAGGCGGCCCCTGGCAATGCCTCTGAATAGCATCATATTCTTCCATGGTAGCCCCTTGGCATCGCCTCACGGCATGATTATAGATCTCGCATTGTTCCTACTTTTGGTGGCAATCTTTGCAGACCTCAAGGATACTAATGGAGTCACACACCTGTTCCTACTTTTGGTGGCTCTCGGCAAACCTCAAGGATACAAATGTAATCATACACCGTCCAATCCGGGTTAAGTCACCTAAACTCTAACAATTATAAATGGTGTAGCAGAAATAAATGTGTTATATCTTCCCCGCTATGACGTCCCATACCGCACATAGCAAGGCCGATCTAACTCAGATTATTAACCAAGGTGAGCTTGTTAAATCCTCTCATGCTATAGCCACATAGTGTCCTATGTTACCGTAGCAAGACAAGTTTAGCCAAGCTGGGTAAGGTCTACTAATTTAAGTAATTTCATCCAAGCATGCATAACAACTAATCATCCTGAAGAATAATGCAACGCAAGATGATGACAAGAAAATAAAGTTACGGCATGAATATCAGTTTTCTAAGTATATGCTAATATAATATGAGAAGGGATCTAATATACAATGTGTCTAAGTTTCATGGGGAAACCTAAGCATGTGAGGTTTCTAAATTTCAGCATAAAATAAAGACTAAGTCAATCTATGTTTTAGCTAAGAAGTAAAGACCAAATCAAAAATAAACAAGAAGTGCCGCAGGCAATTGATTTGCAAAGATTCCCGAAATCCAACTTGGTGACTTGGTTTTTCTCCTTCATTTTAATATTATTTTTCCTATCTAAGAAACAATTAGACTTTCCTTCTCTACAATTTATTTTTCTTGGGATTTGGATGATGCACAAAGTTCATGGTTTCATCTAGTTGTACCAGTCCAAGTTACCATAAGCCTTATGTTGCATGATTTCAAGTGTGATCAAATCATGGCCATATAAAAAGAAAACTAACAAACTAAAGCCCTATCAGGAACCCTTTGATATGCAGCATGGCAAGTGCCAAAACCATAAAGTGTGCCATCTCTAGACTCTCCAATAAAGGGGTCACCTGTAAATGTATCTTGTTGAGATCCATCCAATGTCTATTATTTGAGAAGAAGATGTCTAAATCCAACATCAGTTATTTGACAATTGGTAGGCCTCAATTTGTAATCTGTAGCACACTTGCATGGGAGAAGTCCACACTAGGTGGTTAGCATCAATTGGACATTTTATTTTGTGGCAACTACCGTAGCTACATAGTGTTGTGAGTAAGGGTTTTCAATATTGTTTGGCTGCAATATATGACAGCTACAGTAACCAAATCTGCATTTTGTGGCAGCTGCAGTAGCTACAGTAACTACAGCACCATTGCTACAGTAACTACAGCACCATAAGCCTTTCATCCACATCATTCAATGCTAGACTTCCTTCCCTTCCACCAAACTCCATTCCCAACATCCACACACATCATAACCACTTTAAATATTTTCTAAAACATGAATCTAATATATTATACTTTATTTCACAAGATATCAAAACCTAAAAATCCACATGCAAGAAGAAATAGGAACTCTAAATCTCACAATCTATTTTTTTTTTTTGGAACAAGATCATAATGAGTATTTATTTTCTACAACTACAAGTAATAAATAATACAAAACTATAGATTTAGAGAATAGGGTATTCACTTGCCTTAACCCTAAAGTTTTAGGGTTTCAAGAAGAGGGAAAAACCCAAATGGGTTTTGCTTCAAAATCTTGAGCTCCCTTGAGCAAGAACTCCAAGTCTTGAGACTTGAATCACCCTCCAAGCTTCAAAACCCCAACTCTTCTTCTTCCTCTTCCTTCTTCCCAAAGCTTCTCCTAGTTTAGGTTTTCTAAAATAATAAGAGATTTAGTCAACTTTAGCTTTTTATACTAAAACCCATTTAAGTGTTTTTACCAAAATGCCCCCATTTCAAGTGTTTGGTTTCACTTAATGACAAACCATTAGTATGTATGCTCATCTTAAATAATTCCACCCAAGGTTATTTAAGTTCTCATAGCCAAACATCACACAAGAATATTACTAAAATACCCCTAGCTAGGAAATTATTAAAATACCCTTAGCATTCAAATTTAGAATTTTAGAATCGCTACACTGGTGCTGCTGATTTGGAACAATGTACGGTA
The DNA here is from genome assembly GCA_015143295.1 of Tetracentron sinense. Lineage (NCBI taxonomy): Eukaryota > Viridiplantae > Streptophyta > Magnoliopsida > Trochodendrales > Trochodendraceae > Tetracentron > Tetracentron sinense. The sequence continues at coordinate 31,852 of JABCRI010000708.1, read as the reverse complement.
CTATTGACAATTGACTGGTGATCAAAGCCCCCTATGCATCTGCTGGGCTCCAAAAGGCATTCTCAGTTTGATCAAACTAATTTTCATGTTCTTCTTGGCTGCATAACAGCACCCGTGCTGATCTAACTGCTTGCTAATCCCGCGTTTACGAACAAGGTCCATGGCTCCATGCCCTGTGGTTATCAGGCCAAATCACGGAGGATGGAACTCACACAGGATGATAAAGGACAAATAAACTTGAACTTTGACAGTTGCTCCTTAGGCATTGTAGAGACCCGAATTTATTTTCCTTGACATTCGTATTATTTATTTAATTCTATAGAAAAATGTGTTTAATTTCAATACGATTAATTCTATGAAAATTAAATGTGGAATGTATGGAGATGGAAACACAGTTAAATTGCTTAACTCAACTTGTTTTTATAAATAAACTGCATGAAAAAGAAGTAGATCAAAAAGTAGCGAAGGAGAAAAAAAAAAAAGGATCGGCGACGGCCGATCGATTGATGCACCACCGCCGATCGATTGCCGCGCGGTGATTTTTCTCGGGAACAACGTTTTTCGACTTTTTAAGTCTCCTTTGGTCCCCAAACTCTATAAATAACCTTCTAACTCGTGAGTTAGGGTTTCCAAAAGGCTTCTAAACCTAAAAGAGAGGGTTTTCTGAGAGATCAAAAGGGAGAAATCTTAGGAGTTCAAGATTTCGATCAAAAAAAGGAAAGAGGCTTAAAGATCGACATCGAGCCTTATTCGCAAGCAATAAATCATAGGGAAACGATCAAGGGAGGTAAATAAAGAACCTAGTTTTCCATATCTTGAACATTAATCTAGAAGAAGAATTAAAAGACATAGATCTAAGAAGAAGAATTACAAGTAAGACCAAAATAGCCTTAGGGTGAGTGTTTAGTCCCACATCGGGTAACTACTCGAGCATGTTGTCCCATATAAGTTCCTTAGCGCCTCAAACGGTTGGTACCCGTTTTGAGGAGCTTTAGGGTGAAGCTTACATGGGCTGCATGTGTGGTGTGTGTGTGTGTGTGAGTTTGCATGTGTTGTGTGTGTGTGTGAGTGTTTGGGTGGTGTGAGTCTTGCCTTGTATTTGCCTTCAGTCATTGCCTTGTGGTATGATTGAGTTTACCAAAAAAAAAAAAAAGTAAGACCAAAAGCAAAGTAAGTAAGTAAGAAAGACACAAAAATGATAATGCATGTTTATGTTTAGCACCAACGAATACCCTCAAAAAGGCGATAAGTATGTCAAAGTAAGTAAGCCGTCGTACCAGATAATGTACTAAGCCGTCCGTGTCGGATAATGTACGAAGAGTGGTATCTCGGTAAAATAAAGTATAGTAACCCATTTTCCATATACGGTAAAACGGTATTTTAATTTATTACCAGCTGCATGTGGATGTATTGTTCATAAAATGATAAAGTAAGAAGTATGAAATTGAAAAGTAAAAAAAGTAAGAAAATAAATAAAGAAAAGAAAGTAATTGATATAATGTGCCTGTTCATTTTCTGCACTCGGATTTATGTATATGAACTGAAGTATGAATTGTTAAATGCATGTAAGTTAATGTTTAAGATATTGTTTACTGCTGTTTGTTATATACGCGGAGTAAATTGTTACTTAGCTGATAACTTTGTTGTTGGCAAGTTCTGATTTAAATATCTATGTACCCGAACCATGGGAAGAAGATAAATATATAGAGGAACCTGAAGGTAATCATCCCGAAGCGGAACGAGATCTCGATCGATGACCTTATTATTGAGTTTGTTTTATTAGTAGTAGTTCGATTTAATAAGGATTGTAATTATAGTTATTCTGGATTTATATTTAGTTTATTTTGATGGTTTAAGATCATGATGGATGATCATGATTTTATTATATTTCAGTTGCAGTTATGGATCATGGATTTATTTAATGTTATTAATTGAAGAAATTTTTAGGTTAGTATTTTTAGTATGCCTTAAATGCTTCTAACAATCTGTTAAGTAAGTCACGTGCCAAGATCTCACATTCTCCTAGGTGGGGTTTTGGGGAGCGACAGACATCCCGGCTTGGAGAGGGCAAGATACGTTTTTAGGGATGAAGAAAGAACCTTTCTAATGGTATTTTTGGAGGTGTGCATACAGGACTCAAATGCAGTCGGAGAATCTAGTTCTTCTCCAAGGATTGAAGATCTTTTTAAAGATTTTTTTCGAGCCCACTCAGGGTTGAAGGGGACTCTTCTAGTGCTACAGGGTAGGATTCACATGAAGCCTCATGACAATGGAAGCTTGATAATTTCATCAACCATGTGTGTGTGTGTGTCTTGGACATTGACTAAGCACACATTTGGTCTGCCAACGGGGGAAACAGACTTTCTCGCTAAAGAAGACGCTCATAAGAACTTCTGTCTACAGGAAATACTTTTCCCCGATGTCTCCTTTATCCTTGTATAAAATTTTCCTCATTAGCGATAAAAAATAACTTACTAATCAATTATCAGAGCTTTCGCAGTGCTGAGCTTCTCACAGCCTTTATACTCTGTGAGTCTCTGAAGCAAACGAAGTGCACCACAAGAGTTTTTCCATTGGGGTAGATGGCAAAAACACTAGTCCCTATTCGTTTGTTGCAAAGGGAGCAGAGGCTATTGCCGGTAATCTTCATCACTGTTCTCCACTGTTTATAAAGCTCATCGTTAACCTGTTTATCAAAAAATGACTTATAAGGAAGAATAATCTGTTGAATCACAGATGTCTCACATTCAACGCTTCATAAAACAAAAGATCTTAAGGAACTTGCAAAAGAATTTTAAACCCAACAAGTACTCGAAAAAGCTTGCTCAACATAAATTCTATAACAATGCAAGTCATTTATGAGTCATGAGTTCTCCGAACTGATTCACTTTTGGTTGCCAAGAAAATTGATGAAAACATGGAAAAGAAAAGAAAATTTTGGATTTTTAGTACAAATTTTAGTTGTGTTTTGTCTAATTTTCTTTTCTTTTCCATGATTTTACTTATTTTCTCGACAACCAAACATAGGGTTACTGATTAACAGAGGGAAAGTAGGGTTCCAATTAAACTTGAGAAATATCAAATGAGAACTTGGAAAAAACATAGTATTGCTACAATTTACGTTTTTTTTTTATAAAAAAAAACTTGAAATCAATGAAGCCTTCATTGTAGAAATTGAGTCGTATAATACACGTACCTGCAAGTTCTCACTGTATCTCAAGCCCTTGATTACTGAATAGTTATGGCGACCTTCACTAGATTTCTTTAGAAGTGGCTCAAGAAATGGAAGCAAGTTCTGTCCAAAAGAAAGAACTCCATAATCATGCAAAATTAAATTATAAAGCACATAACTACAATAAGGATTAAGGAGTAATTTCTGAAAGAAACATACTTTACAACACTAGTAAATTAGATTTAGTGCACCGAACTACAAATTTAGATTTGAACAGCTTGCAAATCCGCAAACCTTATGCCGGTAGCAGATTTTCAGAATGATTGAATTTATTGATTGTAATTGATAAAATTTAGCAGATAAATGGGGGAACTCATGCAACTCAGATGTGAATTTTTTTTTTGATTAGACTTATACTGGGTGTCACATACAGTCATGCAAATTTAACAGGCTTCGGATTCTCTCTGGCCCATGCCAGAGAGGTGCTCTTGGGCCACCACAAATGAAGCGCCAGCTGGGCTGGAGAAGTCATTTCATGGGGCCATGATTTTGCTTCTCCAGCCTTTATTTGACACATGGTGAGAAAATGATGAGATAAAGGGAGAGATATATCAAATAGGGAGAAGTCAAAAATTAGGGGAGAAATGAAATGACTTCTCCCGCCACTTGTCGCTTAAGTGTGGTGGCCTGAGAGATCCTCACTGGCACGCGCCAGAGAGAATCCCAAGCCAATTTAACATACTGTCACATAAGTACAGCGACACAACATACCTAGAGAAACTATATGCTGGACCCAAGGTCCACCACCCTTAATGTAATCCCCTTCCCCATATATTGCACATACCCCTCTGATTCATCAAGTTAACAGTTTGTGTGCCACCACCTTTTTTTTCCCCTAGGTAATGCCAAAATATTACAAAGAGCGATATGAACAAAGAACGGCTCACCAACAAGTGAGCAAGGTGCAAATAACAAACTGACCTTGGCTCACAAGAAGCAAAAATCAGCAAAGAATCTCGACACCTTGAGAGGGTGCTGAAAGAATAGATAGATTTAAAGACTCAAAATCCTCCTTGAGTTCCAAGAGAGCAAAAGGTAGTGATGAATAGCCAACTAGACTCCTGCGAATGGGAAAAGTCATCAATCACCTCCTATTGCTTTCCTCCCAAACTGCCCATTGAATAGACCAGAGAGCATGAGCTAAATCACACTCGCCACTGCATGTAACTGCTGAATGGTCCAATAGGAGATGAAGTCAAGAAAAGTGAAAAAGAAAAACCACCAAACCAATAGCAAAGACAGGAACTTTATCTCAAAGGCCTTGGCTTGTCTGTCGCGAAGCCAGAAAGGGCTTGTCCCGGGGTTCCATAGAATAGGTGACAAGTGGTGGAGAAGTCAAAATCATGGGGCCCATGATTTTGACTTCTCCCCACATAGTAAGACATGTGGCGATAAGTGTGTGAGAATAAGGGGGAGATATATCAAATAGGGATCGGAGAAGTCAAAACCAAGAGGAGAAAATAGAATGACTTCTCCCCATTTTTCTGCCAGCTGCCGCACAATATATGGAACCCCGAGAGGAGTTTCTGGCTTCGCCAGAGACAAGCCAAAGCCTATCTCAAATACATCTGATGTGGGGACAACGGAACAAAAGATGATCCACGATCACTTCCGTGGCCACCTTCTACTCTATAAGTGATCGGTGGTGAGGATCTAGTCTAAGGAGGCCATCCACAAGAAGAAGAAGAAAAAACAATCTTTGATGGAATATCCTGATTCCAAACAACGCCACAAGGAAAAGGGTAGCTAGATTTGTCCCTCAAATACTGGTAAAAGGACTTTCACAACAAAAGATACTTACTGTCCCTCGCCCACACCCTGCTATCACTCACATGGGTGTTGGGTTTCAGGAGGCTGAGGCTCCCCAATTACCTCGCAGATTCGTCCACCTCCAGCCATTAGGCTCTCTTCCAAATCTCAGAACCCGGATTACTTCATTGGCTACTTCCTCAAAACAATGGTTGACCGTACACTTCTTGTCCAAAGCGAATGGAAATAGATTCCTAGAGTCCCTTCCAAGAGTTCTCCCTGCACCAAAAATCATCCCAAAACTTAATTTCATCACCTCTTCCCACCTTAAATCTAATATGCTTGTTAAAATCTGATTTGACCTTCATAATATCTCTCCATATACCAATACCATAGGAGCCATTGGTCTTTCGTATCGCACAATGAATTCTCTTCATCTTTTGTTGTGAATACTTTTCCGCATACCAATACCATAAGAGCCATTGGTCTCTCGTATCCCACAAGGAAAATCTTCCACCACAGACCATTTCTCTCTTCACGCACGGCCATTTCCCTAACAATGCCTTGCTCCTTTCCCGCAAATTTCACACTCCTAGAATCCTTCCATGATAGGGAACAGGCATCCTCCCATTCAACTATATGATATTTTCTAACTTAGAATTTGTAGTTCCACAGGAAACCCCTTTGAATTTGCTCTAAAGTGTCTGTAATGGAGGCAGGGATAGTCATAAAGGACATGAAGTAATACAGCATGCTAGGAATGGAGCTTTAAATCAAAATATTTCTTCTGCCTTAGAAAGCACCAAAGATCTCCAAGATGCAAGCCTTTTCTCTCCACCACCGGATCCCCAACAGACTTGGCTTTGAAGCTACCCAAATAAGTGGGCGGGTAACTCCCAATCTTACAACCCAAACAATTCGTCATCTCACCCAAATTGAAGACCTCACTTAATTACACAGAAGGACTCACTTTTATGAAAATTGATTCTTAATCCTGACATTGCAGTCCATTGATGTGCTACAGCTTAAAAGGGGCACAATTAAATGAAGCAAGTAGGCACCATAAAGTAGGGCTGTCAACGGGTCGGATTCGGACCGGATCTGCCTAGATCCGAATCCGATCTGATTAAGAATCCGACAGATCCGAATCCGATCCGAGATCCGCCAGACAATAAATTAATCGATCCGAATCCGAGTCCGACAATATTTTTAAGATCCGAATCCGATTAAGGTTAATTAAAAAAAACTCTATTTTAATAATATAAAAATCTAATATTACCTTAATTAACTCTAATTAATGTTAATTTTTTTAAAATTAATATTTTATGTATAAAAAATCTATTAAATATATTTAAAATTAATTTAAAAAGTTGATATAATCGGACCGGATCACCCTAAATCCAGATCCGATCCGATTATAATCGGATTTCATCGATCCGATCAAAATCCGATCCGACGGATCACATATAGGGTCCAAAGTCCGGCTAATCGGATCGGATCCGGATAGGATCCGGATCATGATCCGATCCATTGACAGCCCTACCATAAAGTGTGTCCTTGATAGTTGATGGGTGCAGTTGTGCAATCAAAAGTAACTTGCAAAGGATTGAAATGCTACCCTAGGGACCAAGCATAAGTCCAAAAATAAGCCAAATGAAGACGGGAGTTTTATTTGTCTTCACAGTCTCTTCATTGATAATTTGATAGTAAGAAGGTGAATAAGAAGCAAGTCATATAATCATCCACACAATAACAATCATCCTCATTGTCATTACTGAGAGAAATATCTTCATCAGAATCATGGTCTAAATAATTTAAATTAAAATGTGCAATTTAATTATTTTCAGCAAGATCATCCTTCAAGATGTCTGGATATTTTTCAAGGATTTCAGATTTAAACTTCTTTTTAAGTTCTGAAAAATAATCCTTTTGCTCTGAGAAATTTTGCACTTCTTTAGTAAGGACTGGAGAATTAGTCCTCGATGAGGCTTTGGATTTTTATGGAGGGGATCTTTTTAGAATATGGGAAATATCATATATGTCCCACAATTTGAGGTTAATCCTTCTATCTAACATTGGCGGGAAGCAATAAGGATTTACTACATAGTCCCATTTCAAGATCCATGGGATACCATGACCGGCTATAAAATTAAAAATATAATAAATGTGCAAGAGAGGAGTTTGTTGTATAAACTCAGAAAATGCTAGATGAAGCATTTCAGGAAGGATATTACAAACAACACCAAATTTAGTCCACCATAAGAAAAAAAACTAGGAAAAGAAGAGGCAAACTGGTTGGAGAACCTCATTAACCATGAATAATTATATTGTCGGTTTTGGATATAAAAGATATTTTCCCAAGCTTGAATATAGTCTCAATAATTGTAATAATATGCCTGCAAAGATTCTGTAGAAAAGAAATCAGGGAGAGAGTTAGAATCTCCTTCAATAAAATCTATTTGAAATCAAAATGGCTAGAATACCCTGCCACTGATCAAATATCTATTTGAAGGCTAAATTTTTAACATCCTTTTCTAGGACTTCCTTACCTGAGCTGTAATTAATACAAAACAAATTCATGGTTAAGTAGATCACCTTGAAATTTAGTAATACAATTAGTGATAGCTTAAATCACTTTTTTGATAGTAAAATACTTCTCTTGTGTTGGGTTCCAATTACAAGATGTATATTTAATCAACTGTTCTTTATTGTTTATAATCCAGTTTAATATTCCTCAGTAGTCATTGTCAGAAGCATATGTTTCTACAATTTTAAGGCATCAAAATTAACAATATTTAAGCACGGGAGATTCTTTACCCTTCGTTTAATTCTTTGTACTGCTGGGGCATGTTCATTCACTCAGTTAGATGGGTTCTTTTTTAACATTTGAGTCAATATACCTCTATCTTTTGCTAAATCTTTGTAAAAATTTATAACATAATTTAAATTTCAAACATCCCAAAAATTTTTGAAACTGTTTTTTTTAATCAGGAATTTCGTCTTGGAATTTATCAACAAATTGAATAGCCATGTTTATAGATGTTTTTATTTATTTATCAATAACCATGTTTATAGATGTTATAGTTCTATAACTAATTTATGACCAAGAAATTGAACTTGAGTTTGAAATAGCTTTATCTTTCTACTGGATATGACTAATCCATTTTGTTTAATGTCATTTAGGAAGATATTCAAATGTTCCTATGTTGTTCAATTGATTTAGAGAATATCAAAACATCATTAATAAAAATAATGAAAAAGAGGTATAACGGTTAAATATTTCATTCACATTTTTTAAAATTCGGATGGGCATTCTTTAAGTCAAATGGAATAACACTTCATTCATAATGCCCAAAAGGAACCATGAAAGTAGTTTTATAATGATCTTCTTCCTTTATTTGGATTTACCAAAAACCGGACTTCATATCAAATTTACAAAAAGATTGTTGCCTCCTAAATCCTATTTAACAAATTCTGCTTATTAGGAGTTAGAAATTTGATTATCTAATATATTTTAATACTTTACTTAATGGTTTATAATTAATGACAAGCCTGGGAACTTCTTTCAAGTTCAGCAGCATTTTCTAGATAAAGGCTGAACAAATTCAAGGAGATGAGCTTTTCCTAATTAAATTCTTTTTTAATAACCTAGCATTCATTTGAATTGGACGAGCTTTCGTGGGAATATTTTCTTTGAAGTCTTTAACATAAGGTAACCCTAAAATATGTTTTTTCCTCTGCCAGAAAGCGGTAGGGGGATCTGAAGTGAACAGACTTCAGTGTTTAGATCATCTTGGAACATTTTAACTTGCTGAAATGAAGAATTGTAGATTTCTTCGAGACTTATTTTGTATGAACATCTTGTTTTAATTCATTAATAAATTTTTCTTTATGAGAGATTCTTTAAAATAATTTATAATTGACATTTAGGGTATTTCACAGCACTCAAAGGATATTGACTTACCTTTAACTTTTCTATGAATTCCTGAGTGGTCAACTGAAAAGGTCTAATCTTTGTTAAAAAGGGAGTACATAAAATAACCGGTTTAAGATCTTTTATTTAAAGTAAAAAAAATTTGTTTGCACACAAGTACCTTTGTTGCAAACATGAGCCATAGGAATTTTATAGGCTATCTGTAGTCTTTTTCCATTTGCTGCATTAACATTTTGGGAAGTTTTCTCAAAATATCTAGATGGTATTGAACCTTCTCAGATACTATTGATGTCTGTTCCTGCATCGATTAAGCAGATTGTTTGAAGAAACAAAATTGTCATTATTAATCTTAATTGTACGGTGAGAATGCCATTTTTATGATAAATTTATTTCAACAGTATTCACAAATCCGTCTTTAGGATTTCCATTACCTACGCCTTCTGCGTCCCAATCAACATTGTAAACACCCCATTTTTACACCCTTAAAACTTTATTTTTATTATTTTATTTTATTTTTGTATATTTTAATTCAATTTAATTTAATTTTGTTTTCTTGTGCTAGCGTTGTGAGTCTTGAGAGAGAAAGAAAGAGTTTAGAGAGAGAGAGATCCGCTGCTCAAGAGTTCCCCAAACCCAAACCCGTTCAATACTTAATGGCCCATTCTTCAGTGTTCAAAACCCAAGCCCCAAAACCCAAGTGTCCAAACCTTAGTCCATGTTTAAAACCCAAATCCATCTCTAAAGATCAAACCCCAAATTCAAATCCAGGGTCTTCTAGAGCCCAAGGCCCATACCCATCTTCATATAAGCTTGGAATAGGGTTTGAAAATGGAAAATCTCATTCGGTTGAAAGCATCACCTCCCTTGTTTCCTTCTCTCCCAATCTCATTCGGTGAAACGAGGATAGCTGTCCCCTTTCTTCTCTTCTTCCCCAGATCCCCCTTCGCCACACTTGAGCAGCCACCTCCGGCGACTTCTACATCAACCAAGGCTGAATCAGTCTTCTCCTCCGGCGAGATCACGCCATTGCGGTAGCAGCACCTGATTCGGCCAAGCATCTCAATCCCAGCCGCTGTCCAGTCCGATCTCGCACACCCTCGCCGGCAATGAAAGCTCCGGTCACAACCGAGCTTGTTCAGCTCTCCCGCCTCTCTCCCCCGGTCTAGATCTTGAACTCTAGATCTCCCTTCTCTTATTTTTCATTTTTCTGCTTTGTTTTGATCTTTGTTCTCCTTCAATCTCGGGTTTAGATCAGCGAAGGATTTCACCTTCCACAGATCGGCAAGTTTCACCATTAGCACCGGCAGCTCCACCACCCTCTCTCTCCCTGGTTCGACTTCAGCACCATCACCACGCGAGGCTTAGCTTCGGCCAGGTCTTTATTTCCAGCGAACCTGCAGCTCGCCTCTCCCTTTCTCTGATCATAAATTCAGATCGGCAGTCTCATCTCCATTTCCTCCGATTGTCTTCCCCTGCGACTTCCATCCCTGCCGACGAACCAGCCAACACCGCCGGTGGCATCATCTTCAACCATTCATCTTCGATGAGGATAGCTCGCAAAGAGTTAGAAAGAGAACCTTAGTTCTTAGTTATCTCAGTTCATAGAGCTCAAGGGTCTCACCTCCAGTCATCTTCTTCCAGCGATTTTTAGCTAATTTCGGCCAGCAATGATCCATCGCCATTTTTTGTTGTTTCTCCAGACCCACTTGCATTGCCAAAGTCATTCCATTCTCTGATTCTTCTCAGATCAGATTTGTAGAGACGTGCCCACCTACGATCCCATACATCCTTCTATTTATTATTCTTTTGTTGGATATGTATATTTGAGAAGAAAGTTTCTATTCACTTCTTCGCTCGAATCATCGGAACAGCGCCATCGATCTCCACTGCAGCAGGTATGATGTCTACTTACTTTCTTTTCTTTCTTCTTGTGTGGCTTTTAGGATCCAACAATGGTTGGATCCCCTTTATGCTACTTGATAAAACCTGAAGAGAGAGGTTTATTCATTTAGAGTTTGGGCGATCAGGTCTGGTAGTGTCGGCTAGGTCCTCCTCCCTTATTTTGTTATGGGTATTATAATCTCAGGAGAAAGGAGGACCCTGTTGGTATTTTCCAGCGAGCAGTAGTAGCCTGTTTCAAAGCCTGGGCTAGATTCAGCCATTGGTTTTAGTTTCTATTTGTCTACTGAATTAAAGCGGGTCGACTTCTCCAATGTCGGCTAGCCTTAGTCCAGTAGCTACATCTTAAACCCTTTGGTTAGGCCTGATTTTTTACCCTTTTTTTTAACCCTTTAATTAGGCCCCAGAGTATGTTAGTAAGCCAAAGCCAATTGATCATTAATGATCAATAGGCTGTGGCCCATTAGCATCTTTGCGGCTTGATATCAGGTTATGTGTTAACCATGGGTAATTATTGTTTTGTAATTTATCTCCATGTATGTACGTATGTACAGCTTATAAGACTAGGCCGTAGTTTATTTTCCTTTTTTGCCTACATCGGGCACCTAGGTTAGTTCTTGACTAGTTAAACTTGCTAAAATTAAAAAATACAAAAAAAATCAAAAAATACAAAATGACAAAAACATTCAAAAAATCTAAAATGAAAAAAAATGACAAACCCTAATAAATGAACGCCCCTAGAGCTCCCCCACGAGGACCTAGCTACGCAATCATCTTCTAGAATGAGATTCATAAATCTCAATTCCGCATCCCCCCAACTCAAACAGGAGTTGGAAGTGACCATACACTCCGAAACGAGTATAAAAACAGTCACCCGCCCCAAACTACTATGAGGGTCTGATTCCGACTAATCGGATAAGTAGGCAGCCCAAAACCAGGGTTCGACCCCAACCAAAAATAAAATTTTTACACCCCATATTAATTTGTATTTTATTAGCAAAATTAATAATTGTTTTAGGAAATTTTAAGTGATTTTAAATGTTTGGCTTGAACCTAATGAGTAGGTTACCATCATTGGATGGAGGTCCTGGGATGCCTAACCCCTTCCCCAGGACCTAAAGGGATCTCTTACCTAGACTACTCTGGACCGTAGACCCCCTTGGATTATCTCGGGATCCTACTTCCCCTAAGTAGGTGGCGACTCTTAGTATAAATTTAGCGTTATTCCTCTGCTCTCGGACCTTATCTCGACACTTAGAGTTGAGAGGGGAGGAAAGACGGTAAATTTATGTGTTTACAGCTTTGGCGACTCTGCTAGGGACAATTAGGTCCAACCCGAAATTTAGGTATAAGCCAAACATTATTAAAATCACTAATTATTTTCTAAGTAATTCTTACTTTTGCTAATAATATTTATATTGTGGGTATATTCTTATTCTCTCTTATGTGCATATCATATTCATTGCATATTAGTGTAATAACCCTTAAACCCTTTAGTTTGACTTATTACGCCTACAACTGTTTGATGGTTATCTTCAGTGATGGGACTTAACAATCATGGTTTAGCTGTATCACCCCTGTGGGATGATTATTCTCAGGAAGGGATATAGACTAAACCCACTTGCGCCAATCGGCCCATTTTTGGGAGTCACATATACGGCCAAGTGTCCCCCAACCACCTTAGGAACACCTTGCATTACCCCAGCATATGCATATAGTTTAGGTAGAGATATAGTCTATAAGCATCTGTTTAGGAAGGTTTCCCCTAATCCTACTTTGCTTATAGCCTATACTCGCCCTGCCTTTTGATTGAACATGAAGGTACCCATTTGTACCCATATGTTCATTTAAAAAAGGGCCTGTGTGAGCCATTGTTGAATAAACTCCCAACCCATCTCTAGACTTTGCATATGGGGTTCAAAAACCCAGATTTTACTAGATATCCATATCCATATTCTATCTTAAATCCATTGGGCCTTGGTTTCCAATGACCCAACTTAGTTGGTAGACCCCTATCTACCTACCCCATTGGTTTACATATGTCAAGGATCACCCCTTTTAACAAAATAATTGGTGAAAAAAAAATCAAAATCAAAACTCAATCAAAGCAAAAACAGAATAATTGGTAAAAAAAAAAAGAGATGGAAGTAAAAAATCAGAAATTCAATAAAAACAAAATCAAAAACTCAAAAATCAAAAAAAAAAAAGTCATTAATTCATAGTTCAAGAAAAATAAAACAAAGCAGAAGTTCAAAATTCAAAAGGATCAAAAATTCAAAATTTAATAAACCAGAAATTCAAAATTCGAACAATTCAAAAATCCAAGTTGCAAAAGAAAAAAAATCAAAATTCAAAAGAAATAAAAAAAAAATCCAAAATTCAAAAAAAAAAGAAAAAAAATTAAAATTCAAAAAAAATATAAAAGTTTAAAATCAAAAAAAAAATCTCATGTCATCTTCGTTATAATCATAACACTACTCAATCACTACACTGCACATTCACATGCTAGCATAGCATTTTCACTGCATTGCCACTACACTTGCACTATCACTGGTTGTCACGACATTCACTGTGATGCCTTATCCTTTTCAATGTACATTATCCATCACCTATAGTCACTACACTTGCATTGCACGTCATTTTGGCATTTCAATACATCTACACTACATGCCCTTGTGACACTGTGCTTCATTAAGACATTGCACTGCATTTCATCATAGGATTGCACTGCACTTCATCATTGCACTACACTTACACTATCATTGCACCGCGCTCACTTTATCACTGCACTCCGCTCACTTCAACATTGTATTGGCTAGGTTTAGTTGAGTCTCCCTCATGCATCATCTAGTTGGCAACACCCTCAGAGGTAGCACAACCATGGAGTCCAGTTCCAAAAGTCTATCATTCAAAACATGTCCTGACCCTTAATTTGGCATATCTCATTTAGGAAGTTGCTTAATAGGCCATTCATTTTGAGTCTCCCATAGCACTCACCTCATTCATAATAGTTGGTTTTCATCCATGCGTTCTCATGTAGCATCATGATCCAATCCACCTCAATCCGGTAGTGACTCGCTCTTTACTTTCATCTTTGGACTTGCCCAAGTAGTGGAACAGAAGCAAAAAATATGGAGCACGGAGACACATCGAGTGACCAAAAGATCATCACGATGACTCTCCTTGATCATTGGGCAAGACATCAGAGAAATCAAATTTGTTCTCAAAGATGTCAACCTGGCTCTCAACAAACTCTTGGTGGCATAGGGGCAAACCCAGATTCACCCATCAACCATTCCAACAAACACCCACTCATTTATCTTAATGACACAACCACAGACTTCTCTTACTCAACATATCATTCCATGCCCACCCTCCGCACCGTAAAAGTGCGGGCACCACCCAAAACTTGATGGATGTGACCAATTTCGAACTTGAGTTCCTTAAAACATCTGTCTCCATACATCATTTTGCTACATCAACAAACCACCCTTGTGCCATCTCTGAAAGCTAAACAGGGCATTTTCGAGTCTCATCAGAAAGGAGTTCCAAGAGTAAGATGTCGAGCGAGATTGATCGAAATCAAGCCAAGTCCGAGTCCATTTTAGTCAGGTCTTCATTCCATAAGAGTCAGTTACAGTGGCCCATGTGTATATCCAGTTGGCAAATGGTAATAATCGAGTCATCTCCACCTTTCAATTCCTTGAAATCTCTCTTCCTTTCAAGAGTCTCATTTCTCATTTTGGCTAATGAGGCGTGACCTAGCACTTTTCAAAGAGTCTAACGATCTGAAGCTATCAAAAATCCAAAAATATCTTTCTCCAAATAAAAAAATGTTAGCTAAGCTTGTTGGTTTAAATAAGGGATCACTCAAACAAAAATCAAATCTGCAACCCTCGGAGGTAGAGTATGATGAAGAGCATAGAGAGATTCCCAACGAGAAACCCTCAATCCCAAGCGAGTGTTACAAAGCAGAACAAAGTTGGGTAATAATCCTACGTGTGCAAAAATTAGAACCTTGCTATGCCAGGGGCAGGGATCAAGGTCAAGACCGATCAGGCAAAAGGCAAGTTCACCTCCTGTTGTCCGCTGAACCCTCCTGGACACATTTCAAAGGAAAAATTGCAGGATCTTAGTTGCTGTACAGATAAAGCTCCTGACTATGACAAGGATGATCAAATGCAAAATTGTTAGCTTCAATCAATACATGAAGTACATCTACTACATGCAGAGGGGCAAGAGAAAAGATTTGCTTGAGGTGAGATTCAAAAACCCCCTCAGATCTCGATATAAGTTGGAGCAACAGATTCACCACAACGTACCCTCACCGATGCTTGGGGCAGGAATAGTGTCGTTGCTCAAGATCCAAATTTGAGAAATGCCGCGGAGCAATTATCATAAACAAGCGAGAAAGCGGATCTAAATCAGGATTTGTCCATGCCGGGTCAAGACCACTTTCATTCAGATATGAGATTTTTCTTCAAGTGACATATCTCATCAGAACATTCACCCAAAGTAAAAGTGGTCAAGTTCCTCACACAGTTGCACAGATTAACAAGTCAGAGCAAATACTAATTTTCACTGGAGCATCATTGAGCTATGCAGATGCAAGGGGCAAACTCAACATTTGTACAAGGAGCCCTGAGCCAATCAACATGGATAAGGTTAAAAAGTATTATGCTTAGGGTCTTGTTTGATAAATGCTTGCACTCTTAGCCTCTTCGGGAAAGGACAGGAGGCCGTGTTTGTCACCTACTTCCCTTATGATTCATGTAACACCCTCGATATATCATCAAAGTCCGATAGTTAGCCCTCTTGAGCCTAATAGCCCTTCTTTCAAAAAAAACTTTCAACGGGACACCCTGTACTCAGTTCGTTTGAACTACGTCAATGACCTGATCCTGTAAAAAGGTACGTAGGCAACCTGAAAAATCAGGTTCGGTTATAACATTCGATCTATTAAGCAAAAAATCAGCCTCGATAAAAAAAAAAAAAAAAGCCCATCAAAGGAGTATAAAGGCAAAATGTCGAAAAAAAAAAGAAAAATTGGGAAGGAAAAAAAGTCAAGAGGCGCTCAAGTAGAATTTTCAATGGAAATTTTTATCTTCTATCAGAAGCAAATGAAACAAGATTCTTCTCCCCATAGTGGAAAATGATTTCTCAAGTAAAAGGGTGTCCCAAATATTCGGTCCCCTCAGCCTACATTTCGTCCTATCTTAAGTCCACCTCGATCCCCTAGATATTAAGAGTGCAGGCAATTGATCAGACAATATTCAAAAGCAGAATGCAAGCATCCAAGGCAATAAAGGGAGCAAAACCCAACTTGAGACAAATCGCGGGCATGAGTGAAAACCTGAAAAGGCCTCATTGCGCAAAAATTACGCGAACCCCAGGCCTAGTCTTGTGACTAGGGGCAAAAAAGGGAAATATAAAATTAATCAACTTCGCAGGCATGAGTGAAAACCGGCAACGGCCTCATTGCGCAAAAATTATGCGATCCCCAGACTTGGTCATTCCAAGGGTAAAAAAGGGAAAAGTTGAAAGCAAGAAGCATTCATTAGGAGCATCCCCGAGATCAAGCAGAAGAATCTCTTTGTTAGAGCGGACTCTATATCTTTTTTTCCAAGTAAGGCCTAATTCAGCACATGCCAAGGATTAAAGCTCAACTTTACCAATGTCATAACAAAGTGGGCAATTTGCTTAGCATCATATTCTACCATTGAGGATAAAATTCAATCACCATGTGAGGGTGATCTCCCTTTTTAGATCCAATAGGCTAAGAAAGCATTCTCATTCTGGAAAATCCATTTAATTTCAATTTGATCATCAGACTTTTTGCACAAATTAAGACCAATCGTATTCAACTTGAAGGGTGTTTCAAAAAATATCCAACTACCTTAGTTCGATCATCAAGGTCTTAGTGTATGTCGTGTTTCTTGGTTTGATTAGATCAATCTTACCTCAACAATCATTCAAGGCGCCAAACAAGCTCGATAGGAAGCTAGAGCAAGGTCCAGAAGTTCTGAAATCCCCAGCAAACATGAGACTGGTATCTAAGAGCGAGTCATATACTTAGCCCATCATCAATCTGCGTCTCTCATGAATGTCAATTTGGTTCAATAATGGTTTAGCCAACTCAACCACATCATAAGTCGAGTCATGCATAGGTCTGCATCTCATACATGCACACTATCCAGTCTAGTACACTCTCAACACAGATTACACTATAGTTGCACACACCTGATCGAGTCACACATATCGCACTCTAGTGGCAACCATCTTATACACTATAGCTACACGCACTCAATCAAATCGCACATATCGCACTCTAGTGGCAACCATCTTATACACTATAGCTGCACACACTCAATCGAGTCACATGTATTGCACTTTACGTTGCACCCATTTTTCACACACTCATTTGCACTCTTGTTGTACTCAGTTGCATACAGTTGCACACATCACAACTACACTCAGTTGCACACACTCATTCGAGACACACACTTTACACTCTTGCTGCACTCAATTGCACACAATTAATGGGGTCTTACACATCACACTTTTGTTGCACTCAGTTGCACACATTCAATCAAGTCACACACTTTGCACTATAGTTGCTCTCACTTAGTCGAGCTAAAATTCAGCAACACTATCACAGACACTGCACAACATTGCACTGCACAACAGCTACAACAGACATGCTACACTACACAACAGTTGCATTTGCATCACACACATTACACTGCATAACAATTGTATCATACATTGCATTGCATAGCAGTTGCGGTACAGTACATACACTGCACACAACAGTTGCATCACATACACAACACAAAGCCACAATCATGCTAAACTAGGCAAGGCGGGGAGGTCTCTAGTAAAAGCTATGCATCCTGGTTGACATCGAAATGTGTTGTCACCCATCAATTGAGCATGTTTGACATCGAAATGTGTTGTCATTCATCCCTTCTTGTCTGACATCGAAATGTGTTGTCATTCAATCCTGGTTGACATCGAAATGTGTTGTCACCAATCAATGCACCATGTTTGACATCGAAATGTGTTGTCATTCATCCCTTCTTGTCTGACATCGAAATGTGTTGTCATTCAATCCTGGTTGACATCGAAATGTGTTGTCACCAATCGATGCAGCATGTTTGACATCGAAATGTGTTGTCATTCATCCCTTCTTGTCTGACATCGAAATGTGTTGTCATTCAATCCTGGTTGACATCGAAATGTGTTGTCACCCATCATTTCAGCATGTTTGACATCAAAATGTGTTGTCATTCATCCCTTCTTGTCTGACATCGAAATGTGTTGTCATTCAATCCTGGTTGACATCGAAATGTGTTGTCACCCATTAATTCAGCATGTTTGACATCGTAATGTGTTGTCATTCATCCCTTCTTGTCTGACATCGAAATGTGTTGTCATTCAATCTTGGTTGACATCGAAATGTGTTGTCACCCATCATTTCATCTCTTCTTGGTCGACATCGAAATGTGTTGTCATCCATTCCATCTCTTCGGTTTGACATCGAAATGTGTTGTCATTCATTTCATCTCTTCTGTTTGACATCGAAATGTGTTGTCATTCATCTCTTCTTGGTTGACATCGAAATGTGTTGTCATCCATTCCATCTCATCTGTCTGACATCGAAATGTGTTGTCATTCATCCCTTCTCGGTTGACATCGAGATGTGTTGTCATTCATTTCATCTATTCTGTTTGATATCAAAATTTGTTGTCATTCAATCCTAGTTGACATCGAAATGTGTTGTCACTCATTCATCCTAATAAGTTTGACATCGAAATGTGTTGTCATTCATCCCTTCTTGTCTGACATCGAAATGTGTTGTCATTCAATCCTGGTTGACATCGAAATGTGTTGTCACCCATCAATTCAACATGTTTGACATCGAAATGTGTTGTCATTCATCCCTTTTTGTCTGACATCGAAATGTGTTGTCACCCATCAATTCAGTCAGTATGTTTGACATCGAAATGGGTTGTAATTCATCCAATCCTAGCTGACATTGAAATGTGTTGTCACCCATCAATTCAATTTCTTCTTGGTTGGCATCGAAATGTGTTGTCATCCTCATCTCTTCTGGTTGACATTGAAATGTGTTGTCATCCACCAATTCAATCTCTGACTGACATCGAAATGTTTTGTCACCCATCATTTCAATCCTGGTTGTCATCAAAATGTGATGTCATCCTCATCCAGCGCTCCGTGTGCATCTCAGCTCTCCGTGAGCATTCCCTGCGTTATGTTCGCATCTCAGCTCTCCGTGAGCATTCCCCGCGCATTGTGCGTATTTCTACTCTCCGTGAGCAATCTCAGCTCTCCGTGAGCATTCCCCGCGCTCTGTGCCATCTTAGCTTTCCGTAAGCACTCCCCAGCTCTCTATGCACATCTCGACTTTCGTGTCATAGCATTCTCAGTGCTCCAGACACTATATCAGTCTCCAAGCAGTAGTGTTCATGAGCTCCCTTCCATCCATCATATCCGTTTCGTCCTCAACTTCCATGCAACCGTAAAATCGTTCCGAACATTATATCAGTCTCCATGCAGTAGTGTTCACGAGCTCCCTTCAATCCATATTTCCATTTGCACCAATTTTTCCCAGCAGTCCTCCACAATGAGGCTATAAACTACTATCCATCACTCCACCTTTTATTTTTGGCAAGTTTAACTAGGGTTAGAATTCAACTTTCTTTTTCTTATAACTTTGATCTTCATAAGCCTTTTTCAGGTTTTCAGTGTGTAAAAATGACAGTGATTTCAATCTTTGTCGTTCAATTGCCAACACTCTCCGACAAAGAGGGGCAACTGTAAACACCCCATTTTTACACCCTTAAAACTTTATTTTTATTATTTTATTTTATTTTTGTATATTTTAATTCAATTTAATTTAATTTTGTTTTCTTGTGCGAGCGTTGTGAGTCTTGAGAGAAAGAAAGAGTTTAGAGAGAGAGAGATCCGCTGCTCAAGAGTTCCCCAAACCCAAACCCGCTCCATACTTAACGGCCCATTCTCCAGTGTTCAAAACCCAAGCCCCAAAACCCAAGTGTCCAAACCTTAGTCCATGTTTAAAACCCAAATCCATCTCTAAAGATCAAACCCCAAATTCAAATCCAGGGTCTTCTAGAGCCCAAGGTCCATACCCATCTTCATATAAGCTTGGAATAGGGTTTGAAAATGGAAAATCTCATTCGGTTGAAAGCATCACCTCCCTTGTTTCCTTCTCTCCCAATCTCATTCGGTGAAACGAGGATAGTTGTCCCCTCTCTTCTCTTCTTCCCCAGATCCCACTTCACCACACTTGAGCAGCCACCTCCGGCGACTTCTACATCAACCAAGGCTGAATCAGTCTTCTCCTCTGGCGAGATCACACCATTGCGGTAGCAGCACCTGATTCGGCCAAGCATCTCAATCCCAGCCGCTGTCCAGTCCAATCTCGCACACCCTCGCCGGCAATGAAAGCTCCGGTCACAACCGAGCTTGTTCAGCTCTCCCGCCTCTCTCCCCCGGTCTAGATCTTGAACTCTAGATCTCCCTTCTCTTATTTTTCATTTTCTGCTTTGTTTTGATCTTTATTCTCCTTCAATCTCGGGTTTAGATCAGCGAAGGATTTCACCTTCCACAGATCAGCAAGTTTCACCATTAGCACCGGCAGCTCCACCACCCTCTCTCTCCCCGGTTCGACTTCAGCACCATCACCACATGAGGCTTAGCTTCGGCCAGGTCTTTATTTCCAGCGAACCTGCAGCTCGCCTCTCCCTTTCTCTGATCATAAATTCAGATCGGCAGTCTCATCTCCATTTCCTCCGATTGTCTTCCCCTGCGACTTCCATCCCTGCCGACGAACCAGCCAACACCGCCGGCGGCATCATCTTCAACCATTCATCTTCGATGAGGATAGCTCGCAAAGAGTTAGAAAGAGAACCTTAGTTCTTAGTTATCTCAGTTCATAGAGCTCAAGGGTCTCACCTCCAGTCATCTTCTTCCGGCGATTTTCAGCTAATTTCGGCCAGCAGTGATCCATCGCCATTTTTTGTTGTTTCTCCAGACCCACTTGCATTGCCAAAGTCATTCCATTATCTGATTCTTCTCAGATCAGATTTGTAGAGACGTGCCCACCTACGATCCCATACATCCTTCTATTTATTATTCTTTTGTTGGATATGTATATTTGAGAAGAAAGTTTCTATTCACTTCTTCGCTCGGATCATCGGAACAGCGCCATCGATCTCCACTGTAGCAGGTATGATGTCTACTTACTTTCTTTTCTTTCTTCTTGTGTGGCTTTTAGGATCCAACAATGGTTGGATCCCCTTTATGCTGCTTGATAAAACCTGAAGAGAGAGGTTTATTCATTTAGAGTTTGGGCGATCAGGTCTGGTAGTGTCGGCTAGGTCCTCCTCCCTTATTTTGTTATGGGCATTATAATCTCAGGAGAAAGGAGGACCCTGTTGGTATTTTCCAGCGAGCAGTAGTAGCCTGTTTCAAAGCCTGGGCTAGATTCAGCCATTGGTTTTAGTTTCTATTTGTCTACTGAATTAAAGCGGGTCGACTTCTCTAATGTCGGCTAGCCTTAGTCCAGTAGCTACATCTTAAAACCTTTGGTTAGGCCTGATTTCTTACCCTTTTTTTTTAACCCTTTAATTAGGCCCCGGAGTATGTTAGTAAGCCAAAGCCAATTGATCATTAATGATCAATAGGCTGTGGCCCATTAGCATCTTTGCGGCTTGATATCAGGTTATGTGTTAACCATGGGTAATTATTGTTTTGTAATTTATCTCCATGTATGTACGTATGTACAGCTTATAAGACTAGGCCGTAGTTTATTTTCCTTTTTTGCCTACATCGGGCACCTAGGTTAGTTCTTGACTAGTTAAACTTGCCAAAATTAAAAAATACAAAAAAAATCAAAAAATACAAAATGACAAAAACATTCAAAAAATCTAAAATGAAAAAAATGACAAACCCTAATAAATGAACGCCCCTAGAGCTCCCCCACGAGCACTTAGCTACGCAACCATCTTCTGGAATGAGATTCATAAATCTCAATTCCGCATCCCCCCAACTCAAACACGAGTTGGAAGTGACCATACACTCCGAAACGAGTATAAAAACAGTCACCCGCCCCGAACTACTATGAGGGTCTGATTCCGACTAACCGGATAAGTAGGCAGCCCAAAACCAGGGTTCGACCCCAACCAAAAATAAAATTTTTACACCCCATATTGATTTGTATTTGATTAGCAAAATTAATAATTGTTTTAGGAAATTTTAAGTGATTTTAAATGTTTGGCTTGGACCTAATGAGTAGGTTACCATCATTGGATGGAGGTCCTGGGGTGCCTAACCCTTTCCCCAGGACCTAAAGGGATCTCTTACCTAGACTACTCTGGACCGTACACCCCCTTATTTTGGATTATCTCGGGATCCTACTTCCCCTAAGTAGGTGGCGACTCTTAGAATAAATTTAGCGTTATTCCTCTGCTCTCGGACCTTATCTCGACACTTAGAGTTGAGAGGGGAGGAAAGACGGTAAATTTATGTGTTTACAAACATTACTTGGTTTAATTGTGTTTTTCAGTTCTAAGACTTAGATTTGTTGACAAAGTGTTTTAGCTTCAGTCTTAACTTTTTTTTTTTTTGTTCCTGAGTCTATTTCAAACCCCCGGCTTTGTATATTGTCAAAGCCTTGAGAATTCCTGGGTCTATCAGGGGGACAGAGAGATCAGGAAAACAGTTGAAATAAGCTGATCCTTCATTGAGGCTTGATTGTGTGTGCATGTGTGCGTGCACACGCGTGTGTATAGATGTATATGCATTAAAATATCATATTTTATCTATCAATATATTTGCAATGACATTTGTCATATTGAAAGTTATACTTTTATGGCCTTGGCTTGCCTCTGGCGAGCCAGAAAGGGCTTATCTCGGGGTTCCATAGAATAGGTGACATGTGGTGGAGAAGTCAAAATCATGGGGCCAATGATTTGGACTTATCCACCTATAATAAGGCATGTGGCGATAAGTGTGTGAGAATAAGGGTATGAGATATCAAATGGGGAGAAGTTAAAATTATGGGGAGAAAATGGAATGACTTCTCCCCCATTTTTACGCCAAGTGTCGCATAATGTATGGAACCCCGAGAGCCCTTTCTGGCTTCGCCAGAGACAATCCGAGGCCTACTTTTATTGGTAATATACAATTTTTTTCCCTCGTATTGGGAGTTTTGGTCAAACCTTCTGACATCAGGGGACCAGTCCACAGCAACTTGTACAACACATATTATCACATAGTTCATCGGATAATATCATTTCAAAAACTTTCTTTAAACTGAATCCCATACCTGCAACTTTGTCTCCCTTGGTAAGAGTTTCAGGGCCTGAGCCCCATTAATCCTATCCCACCTTCTGCCCAACAGATCTAGTGCTTCATCAAGCATAATTGGACCTCCTTCCTGACTTGGTTCCTCTCCATCGCCATCGCTCCGTGAACTGTCAGTGCTGCTGGGACTGAACCATAAGTCCTCCGCACCTTCTATGTCAGCAATTTTCTTAAGCGCACGGCCAACTTTAGCTCTGGTAGAGACAACCTTCTGATCGCCTGTATTCTGTGGTGACACTAAATTCATGATTCGATTTTCGAACTCCTTTGTTGTCCTCCAAGGATTAAGGTATATTTGAAGGAGTGTCAAATAGATGGTACTATATGATTTTGAGGAAGATTGATTCTGCCCAGCCTCATAAACACGGTCACAGTATGCTAGCGCCAAGTCAGGAGCAAGAAGCTACAAAATTCCATCAACAGAGGAGCTTCAATCAACAACACACTGTTAAAGGGAGAATGCATCTATCTACATGTCTGTGTATTTATATATGCATGTGTATATAATGTCCGCTAATACATGTGTGTAAACAAAGTAGTTAAATACATAGATAAATACATCATGACGGAAAATCTAGAGGTTGAGTATTCAGACGTCCTTAAGTTTAAGCATCAAAACTGGACAAAGTGGCTGCCCTTTCAGAGGATGGGGACTCAACATCTGATAAGTCATACCTAAGGGATCTAGAGTACCAAAAATCAATATGATCACATGATTTCAGCTATCAGATATCACTATATTCCTTTTAAATGGTCGGAAATCATCCAATCAAACTGATCTTTAGCCTCGGAAATCTCTTAGGTGAGTCCAGATAAGTGGTAGGTCCTCCTCCCCTATGCATGTGCACGTGTCTAGATATAATGCTTAAGGGTAGACGTTTTATTTCTGAATACTCAGACAAAAGACACTCCCATCAAAATATCCAGGGAGCCTTTTTTTATGGATAGATAGATGATTAGTAAAACTAGAAAAGCAAAACATAAATATAGAAAGCAAAAGAAAAGATAAAGTGCGACATTAGTATTTTAGAGAAAAGAAATAAGGTACTATACATCTTACATTTGCTATGTTTGGTTACCGAGAAAATAAGTGAAAACATGGAAAAGAAAAGAAAATTTTGGATTTCTAATACAACTTTTAGTTGTGTTTGATCTCATTTTCTTTTCTTTTCCATGTTTTAACTTATTTTCTCGGCAACCAAACATAGGGTAAGCTTATAAATGATAGAAAGACAAAAGACTGCAAAAGGCTTTCGTGAGAATAATGGATAAACTGTTAATATCAGAATAAGCTATTTGAGTTCTGAACTGTACTGTTGATATAAAGGGCTCTTTTTGGGCGGGGCCGAATTTGGACTGGGCTCTTCTTAGTCAAAAAAATCCTTTTGGTTATTTCTCCTTGTAGGCTTGGGCTTTCTTTTAGGTGGGTCCTTGCCTAATTTTTATATTGCCCAATTGCCCTAACTCGTGAACTCTTACCATTATTTACTTCATTTCAATTTTTCTTTTAAGCTAAGCTTGGATTGAACCTGAAAGTTTCATAGTGACGTGCAGAATGCCAACTAATCTATGAGGTAAAACCCTAATTTAATAACATTTCTTGCTTGCAAGCGGGAAAAAACTTATATATCAGAAGGTTAATGAAAAGTCTTTAACCAGTTAATTTTGCAAATTCACCGAGATCCCGATTTCGTTCATCGAGAGCATAAGCTCTATATATGTAGCCTGCATCTTTGGTGCATACTGCTTCAAGTAAGAACTGACCAAGTCTGCTGGGACATTTCCAAACAAGAATAGCTCAATTGTTTGCGTCGAACAACTTTCAAGAACGTGCATTGAATATTCTAAAACAAGCATGGGATCACTCGCACAAAGAGGCTGCAGAAAAAAAATCCGCCAAACCATGTTAGACATCTTCTTTACGATTATAATAGGAGAAAGGGGTGTTGCGTAGATGATTTACTCCCGTGTTTTTAAAACCTTATTTTTGTTTGTTACTTCTTTACTACAAGGATATTTATCTTTACTATCTTCTTTTTTCTTTATTAAGCAATAGCAAGATGCGGGGCATTTATGTCATTCACTCCAACATTTCTAATAGCACGATGCTTCCCACAAATTCCCTCTCCATTTCAATTTCCAGCTCACGCTCCCTCATCCTCTTTCGTCCATCGTTCCCACTCACGCTCTCTCATCCTCTTTCGTCCATCGCCGATTGCTGCCGTCCAGATCGCTTCACCGCCGGCTGCCGCCCCCAGATATTCAGTCAGATCGTCGCTGCCGGTGGGTACACCTCCTTCAAGTCCTCACTCTTCTCTCGCGCTGGCGTAAAGAGATCGATTACGGTAAATTTTTTCCTAACCTTCTTTCTTCTCCATTCTTCCTCCATCCTCCATTATTCTCAGGTATTTTTCTCCTATATTTTAATTTCTCTATTATGTTTTGGTTTTCTTTGCTTATGAGTTTGCTTTATTGGATATAGATTTCTTAAATATCCTGAAATTTACATCTCTCATTACTGTAATTGTATTTTTAATGGATTAGTTGCATGCACATGTCTATGGGTTTGGTTTATTGGATAAATTTCTTAAGTATCCTAAATTTACATCTCCAATCGTGTTCTAAGGTAGGATTCTCATTACTGTAATTTTATTTGTAGGATGGGTTTGCATGTGATAGAAAACTAGATTTATTGAGAATAACTTGATTGATTACAATAGTTCCTCCTTAGGGATTATATTGAGATTACATGAATCTCAAGATAGAAACAATATCACATCATAATCAAATCTAATCCTAAACAAATCTAAGATTTGATACTAATCTATTTCAAATTCAAATCTACCTAGATATGAGATAAGATACAGTGTATCTCATCTCACTTTATTACACCACTCTATATTCTCTAAACCTATCTCTAATACCCTCCCGCAATTGCATGATCCTTTGAAAAAAGATCTTGCAATTGTTACAAACAAAAATTACCCCGAGATCGTTGAGCTTTGTAGAAAAGTCACTGGAAAATCCAATTGTACATATTGGTGGTCACCGTCAGTCTGTGAAATCCATCACTGTCGCATCCCGCTCATCTTAGAGTCTGTCGGAGCCGGTGGTCCACTAGATCAAACTGTCATGATCTCTCCCAATATCACATAAAGAGAAGTCGGCCAGTGATTTGAAAGAAAAAAAAAAGGAAAAAAAGAACTCGAAGGTATTAATGATAGAGAGACTAGAAATGGTGAAGGCTATAACTTTAGGGAAAAAAAAAAGGTGTTGGCCGGACGGGCAGCATTGCCGTCCGCCGGAAAAACAAGATTAAAGGAAAAAAAAAATCAAAATAAGGTCTGATCGACCCACTCTGATACCATGATAGAGTGGTGTAATAAAGTGAGATGAGATACACTGTATCTTATCTCATATCTAGGTAGATTTGAATTTGAAATAGATTAGTATCAAATCTTAGATTTGTTTAGGATTAGATTTGATTATGATGTGATATTGTTTCTATCTTGAGATTCATGTAATCTCAATATAATCCCTAAGGAGGAACCATTGTAATCAATCAAGTTATTCTCAATAAATCTAGTTTTCTATCATGGTATCAGAGCGGAAGATCCGCCTGTTTTGATAGTCTTCTCTTTCATTGCTCCTTTCCGGTGGGTGGCCGGCAATGCTGCCCGCCGGATTCAAAGATTCTTAGTATTTTAAGAACGCAGCCACTAATCTGCTGTTACAGTCGCACTCGGTTTACCACAAAAGGCATCTCGTCATCTCGGCTCCACCATCAGCCTCTCGGCTCCACAAACCAGGCTCTCAAGCCACTCGACAGCACCACCCAGGGCCCCTAGGCCACTCGGATCCAACACCAGCCCCTCTCGGCATCTCTCGTTCATCTCGGCCTCTCGGCATCTCTCGTTCATCTCGGCATCTCGGCATCTCTCATTCATCTCGTTCATCTCGGCATCTCTCGTTTATTACTCTCTTTGTACCTTAGAATGCTATCGACTCTACTTGTAGCAAGCTGGGAGTTATTGATATCTACTCTCCAGCTTGAGGGGGAGTGTTGTTAGTATATTCTAATTGTATAGAGAGATCGTAGGGATTCTAATTTAGGATCCGAATATTTAGTTTCCTTATTTAATTCTTGATTGTAATCTATATATTGATACCTCCTTGAGAGAAGAAGACACAACTTTTCTAATTCTTCCTAAATACCCTTCTGTCAGCATGCAAATGTCTTTGATCTTTTCTATTTGTAGGATGCATCCTCTTTTTTTGGGGGGATTTTTCAAATGCGTACAATTTCTTAAGAACACTTTGGGGATTTTTGGTATACTTGCTTTGTTCAAGTATTTTTTTTTCCTTCTTTCCATGGTAGGTTTTAGGCAAATTTAATATGATTTCTATACTTATGCTTTCATCTATTCGGTTCTTGGGGTGAATTTATATGTGTATTTGTTGCTACGATTCCTATAAGAACACTATGAGGATTTTTGGTATACTTGCTTTTTTCAAGAATTTTTCCCCTTCTTTCTATGGTAGGTTTTTGACAAATTTAATAAAATCATATTGAAGTTTTGAATTTTTTCCAGCAACATTACTTAAGTTTAGTTTTGAGTTTCCAATAATCAAGATTCAAGTTTTAAAAAAAACTTTTTTATGGCAATATTACGTAACTTTAGCTTTAATTTAATTAACCTTAACCAGAGTTAAATGGGTGTCAGAAGGGATGGTGGTGACTTAAGCAACGGACCCGGGTCTGCTAATCACTGTTCTTCCACGCCTCAATTTTTAACACTCACCAATTGTGGCTAAGATTCACTCATCCCTAGGGTTAAGCAATCCTAAGGGTTTTTAGAAAAAAAAAATTCCCTAGGGTTAAGCAATCTTAAGGGTTTTTAGAAAAAAAATTAACTTTAATTTAGATAACTTAACCCGTGTTAAATAGGTGTTAAAAGGAACATGGGGACATGGTGGTGACTTAAGCACCAGAACCTGGGGGTGCTCTAATCACTTCTCTTATGCTTAAAAAAATTAATAACTTTAATTTAGCTAATCTTAACCAGGGTTAAATAGGTGTCAAAAGGGACACGAGGCGTGAGTCGTGACTTAGGCATCGAACCCTGATCACTGCTCTTATGCTTAAAAAATATTAACTTTAATTGACCTTACCTGGGGACACGAGGAGTGAGTCGTGACTTAGGCATCGAACCCTGATCACTGCTCTTATGTTTAAAAAAATATTAACTTTAATTGACCTTACCTAGGATTAAATGGTTGTAGAAAGGGACACGATGACACATTGGTGACTTGAACTTATGGTTTGGCGAATGTTTGATTATTGTACTCAAATAGACTACTTATTTTTTTTTACAAAGAGGGTGCATGGGTGCACTTGGGTTGGGTGTGTGTGTGGGTTTGGCCTTGGCCCCAGGTGTTTGTGAGTGTGTGTATGGTGTGTGTGTGAGTTAAGTTGTGATAAAAAAAATAGATTGTTTACATTTGCACTCATCATTTTGTCATTTCCTATGAAAACATAATGATGTTATTTCCACTTAGTCTTACTCTAATTCAAATTTATATCAATTTGTTAACTTTTAAATATATTTTACAACTCTGCTACTTAGTATTACTTTCAAATTCATGTTTACTCCATAATTATCTACGTTTCATTTCTAAAAATTCAAACTTTAAATGGCTGACCATTTGAATAACGAATTGAGAAAATTAGAAGATACAAACACTGAGATGACTAAGGGTGATAGAAAACAAAGAGAGCTTGCTCAATCCAGAATTAGAGCATAACGCTGGTGGTCTCGAATGAGCATTGAGCAAAAGGAGCTACGAAGAGAACAACAACGGAGTGCATACCGTCGCAGACGAGATCAAATTATTAGTATAGATTTGGAATCACCAACACGAGTGCTTGGGATGATTGATACAAATAGAGAACAAGATAGAGAAAATTTGCTTCTAGATGGGGACAGCCTAACACATGACGTGTTTGATGTCAATAATGTTCGACATGGAAGATTGTGGATACGTGATATAAGGCACATGGCACGACAATTTTCATCAGATCAAATTTCTAACAATGGAACACAACTGGATGATGGTGAAAATTACTTAGATCCATGTCGACCTCATTTAACTCCACAAGAAATTGCAATCAATGATCGAAGTATTGAAAGTACGATTCATCACAGAAGTACTCAATTGACTCAATTTCGTCATCAGGCTCGACAAGATTGGTCTAATGCTCAAGTTATGGTGGAAGAATCTGAAAATGAAGGTTATTTATTCTCACTTAAAATATGTATGTACGTATCATTATATGGATTTATTTTAACACATTCTCTCCATTTATATGTATCAACAGGTGATCTACATAGACATGGTGAGCATGAAAGAATAATTGATAATGCTCTTGGATTTCACATAGGATATTCTACCGAAGGTACATACTGTTTCTTACAATGTGAAAAATAATAGGCTTATTTTATGCGTATAAATTTTCTAAACTCGAAATGATGTTTGTATCTATCACCAACAACACTATCCTACACTAAGCTGATGAAATATTTTAACGTATGAAGAAACTAATCAAGAATTATCCTATTTAAGAAATTTTGGGTGGAAAATATTTATAATATCAATCCAAATATATAGCCTTTAATTCATTACATCATCATTCTTTAAATGCAGATACAAAAAATATCTTTAGGATTAATCAAGAAAATCAAGAAGATCATGTTCAAGTTGGGACATATGAAACATACTCTAGAATACCTAGACGATTGCAAAAAATTGGGAGACATTATATTGAGGAAAATGTTCACCGAAACAATTTAGCAATACCAAGAATTTGTAACTATTGTAGCGCAAAATTGTTTCAGTTTGAGTTTAAAAATCTATGTTGTAACAATGGAAATGTGAATCTTTCTTCTTTAGTAGCTCCACAAGAATTATTGAATTTATATAGCGGTGATACAGCTGAGGGGATTCATTTTAGACGATTCATTTAATCATACAATTCTATATTTGCATTCACATCTATGGGTGTTAAGATTGATGAAAATTTTGCAAATGGAAGAGATGGGGTTTACACTTTTCGTGCGCAAGGTGTCGTGTATCATAAAATCGGAAGTCTTTTTCCCACTGAAGGCAGTAGGCCCCGGTATATACAAATGTATATTTATGATACCGACCATGAAATTGAAAATCGGGTGGTAGAGAATAACTTATTACATATTGATATTGTAACAAAGTAAAACAAATCTTGGATGCTCACAACCCATTCATTAATATCTTTCGATCCTTGCACAACGACCTGATTACAAACATGTAGACTATTAATTCGAACTGAGATTTTACACAATCGACCTCAATACAACCTACCGACTGTTTCACAAGTTGTAGCAATATTGTCTGATGTGGGTGATAACGAAGGTAGACAAACAAGAGATATCATAGTACAAACAAGAACCGGATACCTAACAAATGTAGCTGATACAGTAGGTTATTATGATCCTTTGCAATATCCTCTCTTACTTCCTTATGGACTCATGGTTGGGATATAATTTTACAATGAAAGACACAAAGAGTTATGCTGTCGTTCGTATTACGCGTACATGCTTCAGGTTTCTCTTTAATCTATTTTTTTTTAAACGTGATATTCATAGTAAGACTTGTCCAAATTTAGACCAAAACATGTTAAATACAAATCGGGATTAGATCCATCAATTCTTTTGCGTAGTGGGTCGACTTTTCCACAATACTCATCTATATTAATGTCAGATAGAACTCAAAGAATTGAGATATTTACGTGATATCAAAATGAATACGATAAGAGCTATATTCCGGTTTTTACAGAGGCCAATAGCTTCGAGAAGACAATGCAAGTAGCATTGAACTAAATACTTAGTAGTATATTCCATCATATCAATTAGTCTCTCCTACTAACAAAAAAACTCATAATTTAGTTGAATATTTTCAGATAGAGTCGGGCATAGAGCATTCTACCATCCTCTTTTGTTGAAAGCCCTCGGGATATGTAATCACTTATCAAATGCTAGGGGATTTGGTACAAAAATTTGAAAAACCCCGATATTTTTTTAACACTGAATGCAGCCTTCTTGGTCAAAAATTACAACAGAATTATTTCTTTACAACTGGCTCGCAAGATCGTCCTTCTTTGCTACAAGATATTCCTGCTAACTGTGAAGAACTAAAGGGACATTATGAACGCTACCGTTCTGGGAAAGGTCATCTTACAGTGAGTGTCATTGATTTCAGAAACGAGGGTTTGCCTCATATTCATATCTTCTTATTCGAGTCGAGGCATGATAAACTTCCTGAATCCGATGAATATGAAACCCCTTAGTAACGAGCTGAGATACCTTGCTGTAAACAGAACCAGACAAGTATGGAATGCCGTTGTAGCACATATCATCATTGACCATGTGGAGGCACACAGGATAAAGGCTCCATGCATGACAGATGGAATTTGTAAAAGGGTTATCCCCGAAAATTCCACAGCGCAACAATTCAGGCAACGACTTCCTATCCAGTTTATCGATTCCTTGATGATGGATGTTTTTGTTTATTTCAATAATAACCAAATAAGT
>JABCRI010000707.1:0-35092 GCA_015143295.1 Tetracentron sinense | reverse complement strand
TGCTTCTTACTACCCCCTAGTTATAGGTTCCTCTGTCCCCTTCTTCCTCGTCATGTTCTTTCATTTAC
This sequence comes from Tetracentron sinense, assembly GCA_015143295.1. Classification (NCBI taxonomy): domain Eukaryota; kingdom Viridiplantae; phylum Streptophyta; class Magnoliopsida; order Trochodendrales; family Trochodendraceae; genus Tetracentron; species Tetracentron sinense. Next base: position 35,024 of record JABCRI010000707.1, on the reverse strand, counting down.
ACCTGTGCTATGAGATGGATAAATGTGTTATGTTTAATGGTGACTGGCTATGGATTGGCGATTGGAATGCCATGTGTTTTTGTGTGTGACAAATGGGGAATGGCATTGTTCCAATAATGATGTACATGTATGTTTTGAGTAACCCTCTAGAAAGCTGTTTAGGTAAATCCTAATGACCAAACCATGTTTGATGAAATTCCAATGTGAACAACAGTGAGCTGAAACTGGAAATGCATGCCTAATAAATTATGACTATTGCAGGCTATGATAGTGTGGTCCTGTTTTCCCCATAATGCTATGAATTACTACATTACTCATCTTTGATGCATATGTGTTGTGAAATTACCCAAATTTCATCTTTCAATTTGAATGCAAGTATGTACACAAACGGTTTCCACGAGCACGGCATGCATGGCATTGATTTTATCGAGGTTTTATTTCAAGAACATGGTTAGAGGTGGGACATATCCTACTATATGTTTTACCTCGCTTTTCACAAGAAACAAAACCCATTCCCCGAGGGTCTCCCCTCACCCAGTGCATATCATGAAGAGGCTCCCTTCCCTCGCAAGTACATAATAGTCATAAATGAAGGTCCCCTTCCCCTGCAAGTGCATTGCATAAGAAGGTCTCCCCTTCCCTCTCAAGCATCTCACAAGGCTCAACACCTCACAATGATCTCCACAATTTACATGATCACACGCAGCACGCCACGCATGACATGCATGACATGACACGACATCCAAGACATCAGCAGGAGATCGACATGACAAGCTTTCAGTACAAAAGATATTTCAAAGTCCAGTCCCAGCCACACGATGTTTTTTCAAGAGGAGTTATCGGTTTTTCTACTAATTACAAGCATGATTATAAACTGCTTTACTTCCTTTAGGATGTGATTAAGGTTTCCGTTTGACATATATGAATTGCTCCTGATTATGTCTTGCTATGTCTACGCTATAATTGTTGTTAGTATTTAGTACCCTCTGAGTATTCCATGCTCATCCGTACTTTCTTTTGTCAGTGGCAGGTTCTGAGGGAGCTGCTGCCCCATTTGATGTTTGGGCTCCTGGTCCATGGGTGGAAGAGGTAGTACGCCGAGGAGCCTTTGGAGGAACCTCCCGTAGAGGGTTATCAGTAGGTGGTGATTAGATTCTGAGTGGATTAGCTGTGGGTGAGATGAGAGTTAGATTTATGTATTTTGGCGGGCATGTCCACTCTTTCGTATGGATTACTTTTTGTATAAACTTGGATTTGTGTATGTAATACATAGAGGTTTGGTAGTCTTCCGCTGTGCTATGTTAGAGTATGTTTCCACTGTTTATATCCTCTATTGTATATGCTCTGTGGGTTTTGCAGGTTAGTTGTCAAGCAAGTCATGATTAGTCGTCCAAAGTCACTCTAACTCCTAGGGTGGGTTTTTGGGTCGCGACAGAAGTGGTATCAGAGCTTAGGGCTTTAGGTCTCTAGGGTCCACTTAGAATCTTATACCACGGCTTGACAAGAGCATATGTCAGGAAACAAGTTTAGGAAGAAAGTAAGTCGGAAGAGAGTCTTGATCCAAGTGTAAGACTAAACTTTAGTCTTAGTCAAAATGGTTATTTCAACCAAGTACGAGCCTTAGGAACGCTAGAACACCAAAGTATAACATTTAAATACTCTGATGACTTAATGCGATGTATATTAGTATTATACAACTAATACAAATTGGATTATTGTGAAATGGCATTGAAGTAAACTGTGGTTTCAAGTTAGACTCATGTGGTGTTATTATTCTCAGGACTTGAGTCATGAGACGGAACAACACGGGGTCGTGGACCACATACCAGAGCTTCCTCTCTTCACGGGATGAGGATGAGCAGCCGGACCTCTCTCGAGTCTTAGGCTCTATTGCTGAGACACTCGCCATACTGGCGGCTCGGCAGGGCTTATACCATCATCGGCGGCACCTACTCCACCGCCCGTAGCTCCAGTACATCGTACCGCTGGAGTTGAGGCATTAGGAGATGAGGCCTCCATCCTTCCATGGGAGTGTGGACCCTCTTACCGCGGAGGCATGGATCCTCCAGATGGAGAAGAGCTTTACGGTCCTCTCCCCTTCAGAGGAGGAGAGAGTAGCATGGTCAGCTTTCATGCAAGAAGGCGAAGCCCATCATTGGTGGTTGTCCGCACTGAGGACGAGAGATTTGACCATGCAGGGTCTACCTTGGACTTGGGAGGAGTTCAAGGATACTTTTTACAAAAAGTATTTTCCGATTGGAGCACGGGAAAAGAAAGAGAGAGAATTCATCAACCTTGAGCAAGGTTTGATGTCGGTGGCACAATACGAGGCCAAGTTCTCGGAGTTGTCGAGATTTGCGCCTCATATGGTTGCTACTGAGGCAATGAAGGCGAGGAGATTTGAGCAAGGGCTCAAGGATGTGATTATGGAGAAGGTGTCCGTTTTTCAAGGCATACTACCTACCCTGAGGTAGTAGACAAGGGCCTTATTGGTCGAGGCCAATTCGGAGACAAGTGTCCAAGAAGAAGGAGTTAGCGAGAGGGCCAAGCTAGTAGTTCAGCACCTCCAGAGAGGCGGACTCGTTATCAAGTATGCGTGGCCAGCACCACCGATGAGGCCATCTTATGCGCCTCCAGCTCCACGGCAGTATGTGCCTCAGGCACCGCGACCGCAGGCTCTTCCAGCCCCACGGCCTGTTGCACCTCAGACGATGAGGTATGCTCCACTTCCGGCCCCTCCGACTTATGCACACGAGGTCTGCACTTCATGCGGCCGAAGGCACCCGGCAGGGGATTGCCGAAGGGCATCGGGTGGATGTTTTCATTGTGGTCGCCAGGGCCATATGATCAGGGATTGCCCCAGTCGGCATTTACCAGGCCAGTCTCAGGGGATTAATCCACCAGCACGCCCAGCAGGATCATATCAGGCGTCATCTCAGACTACCCGGTCTACACCTCAGTCTCGCCTGGCAAACCAGGGGCGTGTATTTGCTTTGACAGAGGGTGATGCACTTGCATCTGATGATGTGGTGCAAGGTACGCGTTAGGAATTATTTTCGTTATTCGTGATTGATATGTTGTGTTTTATTCCTTGTGTACATACTTGGTATGATATATATATATACCTATGAGTATACTCTGTTGATGCATGGATTGACTTAGTTAGTTAAAATTTCAGGAACCCTACTAGTCAATGAGTATTTGGCTCGAGTATTGATTGATACCGGGTCTACTCATTCGTTTGTCTCGCCGAGTTTTTCAGAAGGTTTTTCTGCAGGGCCAAGTCAGCTAGAACCGGAGTTAGCCATTTCGACTCCTCTCGGCAAACAGTATTGGCAGATAAAGTGTATAGAAATAGTGTGGTCCAAGTTGGAAGCCACGAATTGGCGGTTGATCTCATCGTCCTTGGATTCCAAGACTTTGATGTTATATTGGGAATGGATTGGTTAGCAGCACATCATGGGCATGTAGCTTGCTTTGAGAAAATGGTACTCTTCAAGCCAGTAGAAGGAAAACCATTCCACTTTCGCGGGTTGAGAAGTAGATCTATTGCTAGTTTTGCGGCGTTGGGCTTAGCTAATCTCGAGGCAAAGGACCTCATCGACTATTCCGGTTGTGAGTGAGTTCCTGGATGTATTTCCAGAGGAGTTGCCAGGATTGCCTCCAGATAGGGAGATTGAGTTTATGATCGAGCTTGCACCAGGCACAGCTCCTGTTTTCAGAGCTCCATATAGGATGGCCCCTATTGAACTCAAGGAGTTGAAGACTCAGTTGGAAGAATTGCAAGGCCTTGGCTTCATTCGACCAAGTGTCTCACCGTGGGGTGCCCCGGTGTTGTTTGTTAAGAAAAAAGATGGCTCGATGCGGATGTGTGTCGATTACCGGCAATTGAACAAAGTCACATAAAGAATAGGTATCCCTTGCCTAGGATTGATGACTTGTTCGATCAGTTGAAGGGAGCGAGATTTTTCTCGAAGATAGATCTTCGATCGGGTTATCACCAGTTGAAGATTAAGGCGGAAGATGTTCCCAAAACTGCTTTCAGGACTCGATATGGGCACTACGAGTTCTTGGTAATGCCTTTTGGACTCACGAACGCGCCGGCAGCCTTTATGGATTTGATGAACCGGGTGTTCCGGCCACACCTTGATAGGTGCGTGATTGTATTTGTGGATGACATCTTGGTCTATTCCCAGACACGGGAAGATCACACACGCGACCTATGCCTTGCCTTGGAAATGCTAAGAGAGCACAAGCTATACGCCAAACTTAGCAAGTGTGAGTTTTGGTTAGAAGAGGTGGCTTTCCTAGGCCACGTTGTTTCTGCAGAAGGTATATCGGTAGATCCAAAGAAGATCGAAGCAGTTATGAGTTGGGCGAGGCCCAAGAGTGTTACCGAGATACGCAGCTTTCTTGGATTGGCAGGCTACTATAGGAGATTTGTAGAGGGTTTCTCTAGCCTTGCAGCACCACTCACTTACCTGACAAGGAAGAGCGCCAAGTTTGTATGGAGTGATAAGTGCGAGATCAGTTTCTTGGAGCTGAAGAAGAGGCTTACTACAGCCCCTGTCCTTACTGTGCCATCTGGACCTTATGGGTATGAGGTGTATAGTGATGCCTCACACGTTGGACTTGGGTGTGTGCTCATGCAGCATAAGAAAGTCATTGCCTATGCATCAAGGCAATTGAAGGAGCATGAGAAGAATTATCCCACGCACGACTTGGAGCTTGCGGCGGTCGTGTTTGCACTTAAGATTTGGCGTCATTACCTTTATGGGGTGGAGTTCTATGTGTTCACTGATCACAAGAGTCTCAAGTATCTCTTTTCCCAAAAGGAGCTGAATCTAAGGCAACGGCGTTGGATGGAATTTTTGAAAGACTATGATTGTACCATTTAATACCACCCGGGTAAAGCAAATGTAGTGGCAGATGCTTTGAGTAGAAGACCTCAAGGGTTGTTAGCACATATGTTGGTTCAAGAATGGAAGCTACTAGAAGATTTGGCAAATCTGGACATCAGTGTGAATGACTCTGTCCGTGGTCCTACCTTGGCAAATGTTACGGTTCGGCCGTACATTATAGATTTGATCCAAGAATATCAAGCCATGGATGCTGAATTGTTGGCTTATCGGGACAAGGAAGTTGCTAAGGGTAGTGAGGACTTCTCTCTCACTAGTCGGGGTGCGGTCACCTTCAAGGGAAGACTGTGCGTCCCAGCCGATGCAGATCTTCGAAGAGAAATTTTGGATGAAGCACACCGTTCGAAATACACAGTGCACCCAGGGGGTACAAAGATGTACCGGAACCTCAAGAGTCACTTTTGGTGGCGGAATATGAAGAGGGAGGTTGCGGAATATGTGGCACGGTGCTTAGTGTGCCAACAGGTGAAAGCAGAACACATGCGACCCGCCGGTCTATTGCATTCCCTTCCGATTCCCGAGTGGAAATGGGAGAACATATCCATGGATTTCATAGTTGGCTTGCCAAAGACGGCAAGGGGCTCAGATGCGATATGGGTAGTAGTGGATCGTTTGACAAAGTCCGCTCATTTCTTACCCTACCGAACTACTTTCAACTCAAGTCAGTTGGCTGCACTATACATCAAGGATGTAGTTAGATTGCACGGAGTGCCTGTTAGTATTGTGTCGGATCGGGATCCAAGATTCACGTCAAGATTTTGGAAAAGTTTCCAGGAGGCTATGGGTTCCCGACTTGATTTCAGCACCGCTTTTCATCCACAGACGGATGGACAAACCGAAAGAGTGAACCAAGTCATTGAAGACATGCTTCGGGCTTGTATGTTGGATTTCAGAGGTAGTTGGGAAGAGCACTTGCCACTGGTTGAATTTGCCTATAATAACAGCTATCAAGCAAGTATTCAAATGGCACCATTTGAGGCCTTGTATGGGCGAAGTTGTAGGTCTCCTCTCTATTGGGATGAGGTAGGCGAAAGGAAAGTGCTTGGTCCGGAGTTGATTGAGCAAACTGCAAACACAGTTAAGATCATCCGGGATCGATTGAAAGCCGCTCAAGATCGCCAGAAAAGTTATGCGGACACACGCCGTAGGGACTTGGAATTCAAGTAGGGGATCAAGTTTTTGTGAAAGTATCTCCTAGCAAAGGGATCATGAGATTTGGGAAGCGAGGCAAGCTCAGTCCTCGGTATGTTGGGCCTTTTGAGATTATCACACGAGTTGGTGAAGTTGCTTATCGAGTAGCTCTTCCACCTCACATGGCTACAGTTCATAACGTCTTCCATGTGTCCATGCTTCGGAAGTATCTTGCGGATCCTTTGCATGTCATAGACTTGGAACAGTTGGAGATTCGAGAGGACCTCACCTTGATTGAAAAGCCAGTCCAGATTTTAGATCGAAGGGATCAGGTGCTTCGCAACAAGACAATCCCTTTGGTTCTTGTGCAATGGCAACACCATGCTCGGGAAGAAGCTACATGGGAGCGTGAAGCCGAAGTCAAAGCAAAGTACCCAGAATTACTTGAATGAATTTCTGTGTGAAGTCTGTATATGACTTGTAATGTCCTTTTTGATTTGTAATGCAAGTAGTGTCTGAATTTCGAGGACGAATTTTTGTAAGGGGGGGAGGATGTAGAGCCCCAGACTTTTCCATGCTTAATACATGACACTTTCGTTGTCATCTTGCCTTTTAAGAGGTATGATTAATAAATGAGGAAGAATTTGGAAATTTCGAAATGTCAGAATTGTTCCTCTTCGAAGTATGAACACAACGCAAGTTGAATCGTCAAAATCGGACGAACGAGTCAAAAGATATGGCCAAAACAGTCTGTACCTGTAGGAAAACGTATACTGTGTGCATCCGTTGTACAACTCACCACGGGCACGTTGTACAACTCACCACGGGCACGTTGTACAACTCACCACGGGCACTATTCATAGTACAACGAGTTGGCACTATTCACAGCACAACGAGTTGGCACTATTCACAGCACAACGAGTTGGCACTATTCACAGCACAACGAGTTGGCACTATTCACAGCACAACGAGTTGGCACTATTCACAGCACAACGAGTTGGCACTATTCACAGCACAACGAGTTGGCACTATTCACAGCACAACGAGTTGGCACTATTCACAGCACAACGAGTTGGCACGATTCACAGCACACGAGTGGCACTATTCACAGCACAACGAGTTGGCACTATTCATAGTACAACGAGTTGGCACTATTCACAGCACAACGAGTTGGCACTATTCACAGCACAACGAGTTGACATTATTCATAGTACAACGAGTTGGCACTATTCACAGCACAACGAGTTGGCACTATTCACAGCACAACGAGTTGGCACTATTCATAGTACAACGAGTTGGCACTATTCATAGCACAACGAGTTGGCACTATTCATAGTACAACGAGTTGGCACTATTCACAGCACAACGAGTTGGCACTATTCACAGTACAACGAGTTGGCACTATTCACAGCACAACGAGTTGGCACTATTCACAGCACTATTCACAAAAATCCCAATAAGGGTATTTCGGTCTTTTGGTCAGTTCACTCTTACCTTAAGAGTCTAATCTGAGCCTTTAGGGCATCATTCGACACTTAGAGAGTTTGAGAGAATAGAAGAAAGAGGAGAAGGCGATTCCAACCTAGGGTTTCCATTTGGGAGAGAAATCAAAGGGTTTGAAACCCTAGATCAACCTCCAGCCCGTTTTTCTTCAAGATCAAGGCACAAACTCGTGAGGAGCATCTCCTCAAACTAGGGCAGCAGCTACACAGTCGTTTTGGAAAGGGGTTTGTTCCTCATTTCTTCAAGGTCGGTGCTTCTTACTACCCTCCTAGTTATAGTTCCTCTTTCCCCTTCTTTACTCTTCATTTTCTTTCATTTACACATGTGCTATGAGATGGATAAATGGTGAATGGTGAATGGTGAATGGTGAATGGTGAATGGAGATGGAATGGGCGATTGGATGCCAATGGTTGTGTGTGATGAACAAATGGGGAAGGGCATTGTTCCAATAATGAATGTACATGTATGATTTGAGTAAAACCCATCTAGAAAAGCATGTTGTAGGGTAAATCCATAATGAACACACCATGTTTGATGAAATGCCAAGGTGAACACAGTGAGCTGAAAATCTGGAAATGCATGCCTAATAAATTATGAATATTGCTAGGGACTATGATAGTGTGTTTCCTGTTTTCCCATAATGCTATGAATACTACATTACTCAATCTTTGATGCTATATGTGTTGTGAAATTACCCAAATGTCATCTTTAAATTTGAATGCAAGTATGTACACGGTTTCCACGAGCACGGCATGCATGGCATGATTTATCGAGGTTTTCAAGAACATGGTTAGAGGTGGGACATATCCTACGATATGTTTTACCTCGCTTTTCACAAGAAGACAAGAACCAACATTCCACGAGGGGTCTCCCCTCACTCACAAGTGCATATCATGAAGAAGGGTCTCCCTTCCCTCGCAAGTACATACATATCATAAAGAAGGGTCTCCCTTCCCTCGCAAGTGCATTGCATAAAGAAGGGTCTCCCTTCCCTCTCAAGGCATCTCACAAGGACACCTCACAAGGATATCTCACAAGTTACATGATCACAAGCAAGCACGCATGACATGCATGACATGACACGACATACAAGAATCAAGCAAGATAGACATGACAAGCTTTCAAGTACAAAAAGATATTTCAAGTCAAGTCAAGCACACGATGTTTCAAGAGGATTTATCGGTTTTCTACTAATTACAAGCATGATTATAAACTGCTTTACTTCCTTGTATGATGTGAATTGTTTCCGTTTGACATATATGAATTGCTCCTGATTATGTATTGCTATTTCTACGCTATAATTGTTGGTTAGTATTTAGTACCCGCTGAGTATTCCATGCTCAGCCGTACTTCTTTTGTCGGCAGGTTCTGAGGGAGCTGCTGCCCCATTTGATGTTTGTGCTCCTGGTCCATGGGTGGAAGAGGAGTACGCCGAGGAGCCTTTGGAGGAACCTCCCGTAGAGGGTTATCAGTAGGTGGTGATTAGATTCTGAGTGGATTAGCTGTGGGTGAGATGAGAGTTAGATTTATGTATTTTGGCGGGCATGTCCACTCTTTCGTATGGATTACTTTTTGTATAAACTTGGATTTGTGTATGTATATACATAGAGGTTTGGTAGTCTTCCGCTGTGCTATGTTAGAGTATGTTTCCACTGTTTATATCCTCTATTGTATATGCTCTGTGGGTTTTGCAGGTTAGTTGTCAAGCAAGTCATGATTAGTCGTCCAAAGTTCACTCTAACTCCTAGGGTGGGTTTTGGGTCGCGACAAAAAATATGGCTGTTACAATTGAAAAGGCCATTGTCATTTCGGATTTTACCCATCCTGGTTTCGAGGAAATTATTGACTCTCACAAATGGTCTGGTCTTTTAAAATTGCCCGGTTATGCTAGTCTAGAACTTGTTCGAGAATTTTATGCGAACATTTATTCTGTCAACCCTCGTAATTTTTCCTTCAAAACTCAGGTTCGAGGTTAGAAAATTCTCATTAATCTGGATGTCATTGCCTTTTTCATTAGTGCCCCTCGGGTCCCGGGAGCCTATTACCCTTATCTCTATCCCACCGATGAGGATAAGCATGATTTGGACAAGGTGGCCAGCAATCTTTGTGATGATCCCTCACAAAAATGGACTCATCCTCATTTACCTCACTCCAGTCTTTCATACTTGGGTCGTTTGTTTCATCTTATTATGTGTTCCAACATTCATCCCAAGGTGCATTCTACTAATCTGAGTATGGATTGGGCTCGGTTCCTGTATAATGTCATGACTGGAGACACTATTGATACTAGTGCCCACATTATTGACCTCATCCTTCAGGCCATCATTGTGCATCAAAAGCGCGCTGCTCTTCCTTTTGGTGTCCTCATCACCAATCTCTTATTTGCTGAGGGTATTAGGGCTCGTTCCTCTGAGGCTACCAAGCCTTCCTTAGGACCCATCTGTGCTCGCACCTTGACTAGTAGTATGTCACATGCTAAGATGTCGGAGCATGAGGAGGACATTGATGATGATATCGCTCATTCGGCCACGAGTGCCGGTCCCTCTCCCAGCCATGCTAGAGCTCCTCCGGGTCCCTTGTCCTTCAAGACAATGGCTGCCATGCTTGCCGATATGACGGCTGCTCAATCACACTTCGCCATTGATCTTTATGCATGCCTGGATTCTCATGTCGCTAGTACTCAGGATAGTTTTTCGACGACTAATCGCTAGATTGATGCACTTTCCGATATAGTGCAGGCGTCTCGCCAGGTGCTTCGAGATTTTTGTTCTCGATATCAAGATGATGTTGCTCGTCACTTTCCTTCGTACCACGATGATTAGCACTTCTTGCAATGATGGTTCCAGCCTTGTTTTGTTCGTCGGTTGTGCTGGATTTAGTTAGTCCATTTTATTTGTTATGAGTCTGTGGTTGGTCTTTGTGCTATGCACCCTTGGTTCCTTTATATGGGATGCTACTTGCTTGTTTCTACTGCTTAGTTCATGCTACTGCTTCTTAGTGTTTCTTTATACTGTTGATCTTTGATGCTAATTCTTCTTCATGTTAGGGTTGCTATTTCTGCAAGATTGATTTCCCCTTGACAATTCAGGCCAAAAAGGAAGAGAAGTTGGCTAGATAGATCACCTCATCATATGTGCAATTGTGTGTTTATGTCACATTATCACATGTTGCATATTATATTCACATTGCTTCACTTATAGATTCACATGCTCATGATTCTGAAACCTTTGTCAGATGGGATCTCAGGTTGAGGGAGAGATCTCATAATACCTTGCATGATGTTCATTATTTTAATGGTTTTTATTTTATGAAATTCCCCCATGCTTCACAAAGGTATTGGTTGTTTCAGTGTTTCAGGGTTAATTGATGCCTCAACGATCTCTTAAGACATACTACTCCATCGAAGAAGTCAAAATGTCCAGTGTCATGTACTTTTCATTCTCCTTGTTTCTTGTGGGTTTAAGAGAGTCTGTAAAGTCATGTCCATCTGTTATATTGGTTGTTTTGTCTCCGAATTGCCAAAAGGGGAGATTGTAAAGTCAAAGTATTGTTGGCAAAATTTCGAGCCCAAAATGTTGTATATAGGTTATAGTAGGTCTCATCCGGTTTGAAGACAAAGTGAAGAAGACGCCGTAAAGAATCTTGAAGCTACACCACTCACATTGGCTCAAAAAGTAAGTTTTGAAAGAGAAATCTAGATGACCATAGGTTACTTTATGGAATTGGCCCATTCATCATAAAAATTAAGTAAAAAAAACACTAGAGGTATAGGGGATTGCATTTAAGGCTAAAAGGATAAAAACATGAAAAAATGCATCCCAAGTCGACCCTGAATAGCCTATGGTTTGTATGGTGAATTCAGGCAGAGAGTAAAAATTTTGGAGGTCGACCCTGAAGGATGGTGGGGTCGACCGAAGTGTACACTTTGGTTGACCGAACCATCCACCAGGGTCCACCCTGATATGGGAGTTCAGTTGTTTGCTTGGTTAGCTATAGTGGGTCAACCCAGGGATCCTCCAGGGTCAACCCTGATATGGAAAAACTTTCTAAAATTATTTTTTAGCAACTTCTAAACCCTTAAACCTTTCTTATATATATTGGACCTCTCCCAATCCGTGAGGGATATTGATTGGAGATTTTTTAGAGCACTTTATGCCTATTTTGAGTTTATGAAAACTCTTGGATTCATTGATCTTCATCTCCATTAGTTGGCCTCTAGGTTGTGCAAAGTTTTCAAGCATAAATTCTCAAACTTTCATTAGATAATCCTTAATCGTTAAGAGATCACCCTAGGACTTCCACAAACCCTAAAACCCACTGTATGCTCTACTGGTTAGCCTGAGCTAAAGCCGTCAAGGACGGAGATCTGTCTTTGGAGATCGTGGTTGATCGCTTTGAGTAAGATTGGCCAGTGAGGAACTGGAGCTGCTGTTGCGGAGATCGAACGTGCTTTGTTCATGGTTTACAATCTGAGGAATCGATACTGAGGAATGGTGTGTCGTGTCCGGTTGGGTAAGATTCGAGTCTTGTATTGTTCAAATCTTCTCATAGTGAATTTTATGCTGGACTAGGTCCCGTGGTTTTTCCCGGAAGGGTTTTCCACGTAAAAATCTTGTGTGTTTAAGTGAGATTGTTTGTGTGTGATTGTCTAAAATTAAAATTGGAAAAGAAAATTGGAGTAGACCTATTCACCCCCCCTCTAGGTCTAAGAGTGCATTGAAATAAGGAATTTCAAAACCATAGGTAACCCTAGGACAAAACCTAAGTCAAACCCTAGCCCTAGGTAACCCTAAACCTTCGCCCTATACTAGCCCTTGAACCCTTAGGGCTTAAAACCTAAGTCCCAGGCCCCTAAGGCCTGAACCCTTGGTTTGGGCCCATGGGGCCCAAAAAACTGAAAACTAACCCCCCTTGCCATGGGTGTGCTTGGGCCAGGCCCAATTTAAACAAATTTAGAATTGGTTGTAGATGGTCTACCATCATTCATTTTATGCCTGGTATGACAATGGTGGTAGACCCCCAAGCATCTGTGTAGCATATTTGGGCTTAACTCAGGCCCATTTCAGAGCCTTCCCTAGGCACACCAAAGGCCCAGGATCATCTTGGGACTCCCCCCTTCAAAACCTGTGGGTCCTTGACCATTAGATTAACTCTTAACCCCAGTTACCAAGTAGTAAACCTGGGTTAATTGGAAGTTAAAAATAGCAGTAGAATCTCTACCGCAATTTATGCTTTTCTGATTTTCCAGGCTTTGCATGTCGCGACCCAAAATACCCCCTAGGAGTTAAGGATACTTTGACTCGTGACCGCCGTATCATACCTCCAGTATGATACATAAGGCACACGTGGAAACCTGTCAGAGTACCTGCATATACATAGCGGAAACGAAATACAATGCACAGCGGAAAATAAAATACTAAACATAGCGGAAGCAAAATGAATACTCCTATAGCTTGGCTCAAGTAAGAACCAACAAGTATACATGTGTGAGAAACCCAAAAGTGGAGTGGACAAACCCCACACTCACATAACAAAATGACACAAGTTCTAAGTCGGTCGATCAACAGAAATCGAAGTCACGACTCCTATCTAGAGCACCATCGTCATGATAGTGATCCATGGGAGGCTCCGGGTCACGGTACTCTTCCTCGACCCAAGGTTCGTCGCCACACAAATCGAATGGAACCCGAGCACCTGCCGATCATAACAATATCGACTGAGCATGGAATACTCAGTGTATACAAACTAATAACAATAAAGCGGTTAGGCATGGAGCATACAAGACATGGAGAATGAAATCCGAACAATCCTCAAAGCATGGAAACCGTGAAAACATATGTGAGATAATATTCGAAACCAAAACTGTAACCGTGTGAGTCAATCGATAATCATAGCCTTATGAGTTCTTGTGAGTTCATGGAGTTCTCCCGAAGCAGGGGAGCCACTCCTAGACTTTCTTCCTTGACTCTGCGAGTCATTATGATCCGTAGAGACATAGAGCATAGAGCAATACCGTAGAGCATTTCCATAGAGCATAACCTTAGAGATCTTAGAGCATTTCATTGTGATCCGTGGAGCTTGTGAGACGATCTTAGAACATTATCATAGAGTTTCCTTGTGAGCACGGTATGATCCTTAGAGCTTATGAAACGATCTTAGAGAAATCATAGAGTTACTTAGAATCATTCATTATTCGTCTTTTCGTGAAAAACCTTTATTTGTACTTTGAGAAATCCATGGAAACCATCGGTTCATGCGAGACATGCGAGCATATGCACTTAATAAGAGAAATCATCGTATTTAAACATAGAATCCCTTAGAGGTATTTCATCAAACACTTAGAGTGCATCATAATAGTAACCTTCATCCAAGTATATAATCACACCTTTTTCATACATAAAATCAATACACATAGATAGGGCATAGATAAAAAGAATCATACTTAGTAACTAGTAGGATTGCAAGATCGTAGTAGAGTGTATCTACCTTAGAGAAATCAATGGATTTGACTCCCAATGGCTGGAACAAGCAAGAACAGTGAGTTCTTGGTTGGAAATCACCAAGGGAAGTGGAAGAACCTTGATCTTCCACAAGCTTGATCAACAAGTAGTTCCTCTCCTTCTTCTCTCTCTCAAAATCTCCTAAGATAGGGCACAGAGGGTTTCTGAAACCCTAAGGCACGAACTCAGCCTATTTATAGGCAAGGGGTTGTGTTTAAAGTCTTAAACACCCTTAATGAAGAAAAATTGCGTATGACCGATCGATCGGTGGTATGGACCGAGCGATCGGTGGCTTACCGGTCGATCGGTGTTATGGCCGAGAGATCGGTCAAAAACACACTCTCTGGAATTTTTCCCCATAAAAAAAAGTTAACCGTGCGACAGCCATCGAGCGATCGGTAGTGGACCGATCGATCGCAGGTAATGACCGAGCGATCGGTGCTCTGTTATGTCTGGACTGTTTTGACCATATCTTTTTACTCGCTCGTCGGATTTCGACGATTCAACTTGCGTTGGATCCGTCTTTCGAAAACGAACATTTCTGACGTTTCGGAATTTCCGATTTCTCCCTTATTTATTAATTAGACTACGAAAACTATGAAAACGGCCAATTAGCTATGAAGGTGCTATTCATTAAGGATGAAAAAGTCCGGGGTGCTACATTGCATAGGGTCCAAGCCTGGTAGGAGGCCACTCTAGGCCTTGCCTAGCCCCCTGGGCCCATTTCAGACAATCCCCAACCTTAACCAGGGGTTAACCCAACCTTAGTTAGTTTTTAATTATGATTAGCTGATCTAACTATAAGAGAAAAATTCTAAAAATTCTCCATAAATCCAAAAAAATCAGAAATTTTAGAAAATAATCATACCTGAACTCAGCAGCATTCCTAACCACAGTTAAATCAGCTTAACCATGATAAATTATTTCTTGAACCATAGTTAACCCATTTAACCTTGGTAAATTCTAGAAAAATTCCTAAAAATACCAAATAGACCATAAAACTAATCTTGACCATTTTCAACCATGCTTAACAATCCTAACCATAGTTAGATCAATCCTTAATCCCGGTTAGCAATCCTAACCTTGGTTAAATTCAATTTTAGCATACCGGACCTAAAATCCAGTCTACCGGACTTATCCTTCAACCTACCGGGCCCAACCTCAGCCTGCCGGGCTTGACCATACTTTATTTTACTGTGGTTAGCAATCTTAAACATGATTAGTTTGACCTAACCCTAGTTAGTAACCCTAACCTTGGTCAAACTCCGCCTTAGTCTACCGAGCTCCTCTTTTTGCCTTATTGGGCCCAAATCCTAGTCTACAGGACTAACCCTAAGCCTATCGAGCTTGAACTATACACTTGACCTAGACTGGTCAACCAAACCCTAGTCTACTAGACTAGCCTAGTTAGCCACCCTTGGTGCACGCACACATACCCCCTAGCCTCGGCACGGGCTCATGTACTAGAACTACGCTCGGCCTGATTTTACCCTTGTGAGTACGTAGGCAATCCAACCCGGGTTTGACCTTAGTTAGCTTTTTCTTTCTTGAATTAGTACTATCTTAAACTCTTATGCATTTTTACAAACTTTGACTTTGATTGGCTTACACCTAGGGAGTAGGGAACCATTATAAAATGGAAGCTGTAAGGTGACTAACACCTTCCCCAGACTTAACCGAACTTCTTACCCTGATCTTAATCGTAGACCAAGACCTTATCAAACTCTTGAGAACTTATCTCTTCTGAATGAATAGGTGATGACTTTAAACACTTTCACACTCAAGAGGGTACAACACCTCGTGAGTTCGAAATCCCGTGCTCACAGTTAATGTTCTTACACTGGGATTCAACTACAACATGGATATCTCACGTCACTTGCAATTCCAATGTAATTCCTATTTAGGATCAATGGGATAACATTGGGTAAGCCAGGGTTAGAATGTCCCAGAGTAATCTGTGGAGATGCTCACATAAGAAATACAAGCTCATTAATAGATTAAATGTTAATCTATAAATTAAGTGATTAAATGTTAATCATTAATAAATGGATTAAAAGTTAATCTATGGTTTAAATTAATTGTTAATTTAAATTAAATGATAATATTTATAATTATTTAATTAACATTAAATAAGGGGAAATGGGTTTGACCCATATCCATAAAACCATATGTATGGACCTTATTAGTAGGCCCAAGCCCATGGATTAAAACTCTAGGGTGGGGCACCAATTTAGTTTCCTAATTAGATTAGGATAATTTTAGTTAATTAATTATTGTTTATTAACTCCTTAAATTATGAGATTAGATTCCAATCTTGGTAAACAAGAAACAAAAGAGAAAAACATGGAGTTTTATTAAAACTTGGAGACCAAGCCCCATGGGCTCATGCCCCCCTATAGCTCACACCCACCCCTTTGAGGGGATTCCTATTTGGATTTTAATTCCTAATTGTTAGGAGTTTGTTGGGTTGTTGGGATTCTTAGTATCTAGGAATTAGTTACACCCCCTTTAATTATGGAATCCTTTTGGGAAAAGGAATCCCAAATTAGAAGGTTTGTAACAACTAATTAATTATGAATTAATTAGAAGTCCATTATTTAGAAACTCTCATTAAAAGTGATGTTTCCTAATTGGTGTAGGATTTGAATTGTTCTAAATTCTATAAATAATCCCCAACACCCAAATCGTGAGAGACACTCACTCACTCTCATAAATTCTCCTTCTCCAAACCGTGAGTCTCTAGGGGAGATTTCTCTCCCCCCCCCCCCAATTTTCGTGAGCCCCGTAGGGGATTTTCTAAGTTATTATAAGGCTTAGAGTTTTGAACCCTTAGTGTTTTGGTGATAGAAAGTCTACACCAATATCTCTTCCTCTTCTCTTTGTTTCTTCAAGGCCAAGAAAAGATTCAAAGGCTTTGTGGGGATAGCGAAGAACAAGGATCGAGCTTCGATTATTTCTTCGAGAAACCTCTACAAAGAGTTTGGACGATTCGAGTTGGTTTTTGCTTTACCAGTGAACATCATTCACCGAGGTAATTTAACTAAAAGATGAAGATAGTATTAGTTGCTTTTTATGGTGTAAAGATCCTCGGGATCCATTTTTCTGCATAATTTTATATCTGGATTCCCTTCATATAGAAGTTGGAAATGCCAAATGATGTCCTTTAATTGTTCATGTCATTAGAATTGTCACCAATTGTTATGCACAAGCACACATGCATGCATGAACCGAAGTTTTTCTAGTATATGAATATGAATTAAAACCAAGATCAAGAAAAGTGATTTACGACATGAATGATAAAGCCAAACTTTGGGTCAGTCAAGGATGGGGAAAATCCAAGGATATGTCACACCTGGCTCACAAGAAAACTTGACAAACAAGAATGATAAAACTGAACTTTGGGTCGGTCAAGGATACGGCATATCAAAGGGTATGTCATATCTAGCTCACAAAAAAACAAGACAAGTATGATAATGCCGGACATTGGGCCGGTCAAGGATGTTGGTGCACATTTTCTAATTCGTTGAAGGGTATTTGCATACCCGGCTCACAAGTCATTACAAGGGCACTTACATCTGGCTCATAAGTTAAACATGACAAGACAAGTCAAGCATGACAAGACAAGTGTGATTCTAAACAATAACAAGACAAGACATGTATGATTCTCACGAGACAAAAACAAGACAAGAATGAGTTTTAAACACGAAAAGTAAGTTTTGAAAACACAAAAAGATGTTTTCAAGCATAAGTATGAATTATGAACACGGGTTTTATAAGGAGATTTCGCATTTAGTCACATGCATGTCATTATCATTGTATTGTTTTAATTTGATGTTATGAATTTCATTTTGTTATTACTATTGTTAGCTAGTAGCTTGTACTTGCTGAGTATTCTATACTCAGTCGTACATATTGATGTCGGAAGGTACACGGTTCGATATATGTGCTCTGGGTCCTTGGATCGAGGAGGATTACGGTGAGGAGGAGCCTCACATGGAGCCGATGGTAGAGCCTCAGGTGGAGGCCAGAGACCTAGATAGTTGGCCTTACCCAGATGAGTATTGAGAGTGAGAGAGCTTTCATGATTTTGTATTTTGATATATGGGCATGTCCACATTTACTTGTATGTTTTGTATCTAACTTGGAATATAGACTATGTATAGAAAAAGAAAAAGTTGGTTTACGCTTCCGTATTGTTTTAGCTTCCGTACTCTATTTCATGTCCCTATTATAGATGTAGATGCCTTGTTCATTGCAGGATGGTTTGACAGGTTATGTATAATCACACCTAAAGTGTCACCTAACTCCTAAGGGGATTTTGGGGCATGAAAGGGTGTCTTAGACTTGGGGAAGATACTTTATCTTTCCCAACCCTCCGAACCCAGAAAATTTCTGAGTTCAAAATCCTCTTTCTCTTTTTTCTCCTCATTTTGAGGTAAGATTCCATATTAAACCAAGGTTAATGGAAGGGAAGAACACTGGTTCTTCCCTTTTTTTTCTCTCTACTTCTTGATTTTCGGAAGATGAGAATTAGGGTCTCAGACCTCATTTTGGAGGATTGGATGCCCATTTGGGCATCCTTTGGATCTCCTTCATCTAGGGATTCTTTGGGATGCATCTTTTTGTATTTCTTGGGTTTTCCCTAGTTTAGAGAGGCCTTACGATGCCTATTTGGGCATCCTGCAACTTCCAGCAAAAATTCTAATTCCCACAGATATATTGCCCACAGTAATTTGTCCGTGAGCTCAGATATTCATCCGTGGACTTTTGCCCACTGATACTTAGTAATATCTATGGATTTTGTCCATGAATATTTTGGGTATCCGTGACAAATTTCAATGTTCACAGATCCCAGCCTTGGCATTTTTCTGTGAGCATTTGCCTTAGCAAATGTCTCCATGAACATTTGCCTTGACAATTGTCCTTGGACATTTGCCTTAGGCAATTTGTCCTTGGACAAATACCTTGAGGCAAGTCATGGTCATTTCAATCTTGAATGAGGCCCAAGACTTAAGGTTTTTACCTTGAAAACTTTATTATCTAAACTTCATTAAGTTAGGATTTAACCCTTATTTCAAGGGTTAGTTGATTTTAATATGTTTCCAAATTATCTCTATAAGCTAATTGGTGTTGCATTTTCTCCTTCTTCTCCTTTTCTGTAGAATGGTAGGACCACCAAGATACTTTTTTGGATACGAGAACATTCGTCAGATTTATACCGATGAAGACGATAGGAATGGGTCGAGTCTGAATCGCCAGCTTGAGATTATGGGACCGTTTGGGTCGAAGATGTTGAGCCGCTTCCAATCAATGACCCTAGAGAATGGGTAATTTGCAGACGAATCCCGATATCCCTTTATGATGTCGACAATGGTTTAATGGGTGTTGTAGTAGACCCAGTGGGGGAAGAGCCATAAAGGGTGTTGAAAGAGATTTTCCCCATTCTACTGACCAGGAATGATGAGGTCCGCTTGAAGGGAATCCAAATAAAAATTTATTCGGAAAACTGGATCCTGAGGATCTTTACACCATAGAATACAAATAATTCTATCTACATGTTTTAGTAAAATTACCTCGGTAAATGATGTTCACCAGTGAAGCGAAAACCAACTCGAACCGAACTTTTTGTATAGATTTCTCGAAGAAATACTCAATACTTGATCCTTATTCTTCGCTATCCCCACGAAGCTTTTGGATCTCTACTTGGTCTTGAAGAAACAAAGAGAAGAAGAAGAAGAATGTTAGAGAAGACTTTCTATCTCACAATAGCTAAGGGTTCAAAACCCAAAGTTTTAAAACCTTGGAAACACTCCCTAGGGGCTCACGAAAATTGAGGGGAGAGAAATCTCCCTTCTCTTGCTCATGGTTTTGGGTGGGAGAGAATAATGATTTTCTTAATTGTCTTCCAACTCTTGGGGTGTTGGGTATTTATAGATTAAGAAAGTTTCATAATCCTAATCCAATTAGAAAACATCCCTTTTAAAGAGAGTTTCTATATAATGATAACTCTTATCATTAATTAAAACAAACTTTCTAATTAAGGTTTCCTTTTCCTAAAAGGATTCCATAATTAAAGGGGGTGTAACTAATTCATAGATTCTAGGAATCCTAACAACTTAACAAACTCCTAACATTTAGGATTCATAATCCATTTAGGAAACTCCACAAAGGGGTGGGAGTGAGCTTATGGGGGGTGTGAGCCAATGGGAGCTTGGTCTCCAAGTTTTAATAAAATTCCATCTTTTTCTCTTTTATTTCTTGTTTACCAAGATTGGAATTTAATCCCATAATTTAAGGAGTTAATAAACAATAATTATTCAACTAACATTATCCTAATCTAATTAGGAAACTCTAAGTGGGTTCCCCACCCTAGGGATTTAATCCATGGGCTTGGGCCCACTAATAAGGTCCATACTTTATGGGTTTAATGGATATGGGTCAAACTCATTTCCCCTTATTTAGTGTTAATTAAATAATTATACTTATTATCCATTAATTTAAATTAACAATTAATTTAAACCATAGATTAACATTTAATCTATTTAATAGTGATTAACATTTAATCATTTTATTAATTGATTAACATTTAATCAATTAAATGAGCTTGTATTTCTAATGTGAGCATCTCCATAGATTGATCTGGGACATTCTAACCCTGGCTTACCCAATGTTATCTCATTGACCCTAAATAGGAATTACATCGGAATTGCAAGAGATGTGAGATATCCATGTTGCAATTGAATCCCAGTGTAAGAACATTAACCTTTAAGGATCCCACCACATGAACTTTTTAATTCAATTGATCCTTCCAATTACATTATCTCTAATGGGCCTTCGAGATTATTTATACTATCTAACTCATAGCCCATTGCACATCATCCTGGTTTCCAAGACTTCTGATTAAGCCATGAGAAACTTTTTCTCATGTAAAACACTTTGAGAAAAGCTTTATATAAGTATAAGATATTTTAATAAAAATACATTTTAAACTTATTTTATTTAAAATCATCTGCACAGGATTTAAGCTTAATCGACTGTCATACCTAGAACTTGGATAATCTCTCAATTAAATGAGTATGGATTTCTTGTTTAAAATTCATCATGACTCGAACAGCTTTCTAACTATCCAATTGTCACTGTATCGTAGTCCCTTAGGTAGAGAGTACTTTAGTGGAATCAAAACAGTTAGATTATTGCTCAGTTATTAATGAACTCATTAGATCTGAGGATCATTGAAACTGTTCAATGTGAATGAGAGACCAACTATCTGATAGTATGTTTATGCAAGAGCTCTCTCATTGCATGCAATCAGTCAGTGTACATTTAAGCACCCATATGCTGATGTGTAGTCTCCACTACAATAGTTTGAGATAAAACTACATCTCAACTATTGAGCACATCTTAGCATTGTGGCAGCCATATAAGTGAAGTGCCCAGCTTCACTCATAGCTGTGACTATATAAGGTATAAAGAAGTGGAAAGCTATACTGCCTGTGATAATCCCATCACATTGCTTTCCTACAATATATCCTATGGACCTTAGTCGATATCTCGTGTCGTATAGATCATCTCATGATCATGGTCAATTACCCATAATGAATACACAATAGATAAAGAAGATGTCTCTATTAATCTAATTAATAAGAATCTTACAATCTAAATGACTTTTCTGGGCACCATGTCTAACATCGTTGGGATGCATCCATGGTTATCAGGAGCTATTTAACAGTGCATAACAGGACCCTATAGCCATCATGGGTCCATGATCAGCTGATAGCACTTGGCATCCGGGGAGTAGTTGGGTTAGCGTGATATGACTACAAGCGTGATGCGTGTTTATTCCGCAATCTTCTCAACCGTTGGTGTGCTGGCACCAACACCTTCCATATGGCTTGGGGAGAGATTGGATTTTCCATCCATGCGATGAACTGTATTTCAGGGCTATCAATGGGACCTTTTATGACGAGTTTAACCCATTCAACAACGTTCCCCATTTAGAGAACGTCCCTTTTTGTACCTAGGATTTGTACCGAGTTTACAATGCCCTTTTGAAGGCGGACGTAGACAAAGGCAAGGGAAAGGGTCTTACAGGAAAAGGCAAGGCTCCCAGTGTTGAAGAGGAGACCGAAGAACCAGCACCAAGCACAGCTGTAAAGGTGCATACTGATAAACGAAAAGTGCACCGAGTCACGTTGAGGTAATGGCTAGAGTATTTTTTTAAAGGAGAGCCATATGAATATTTTAAGCATCTATGCCACTTCATCCAATGAAGACATTAGAGGATCGGAGATTAAAATTCCTATATTGCTGGCTCTACAGTTTTGTGTTGCCTTCACGTAGAGGAGAAGTCATCCACCCTGAAATGTTTGTGATGGTGGGGGAATGGCGAACGGGGTAAAGCATTCTTTGCTTATCTCGATGATGGCTTCCTTGAATAGAGAAATGGCAGTCATTGCCCGTAGCAAGTATTCGGGCCAACAGCTGGCATAGGATCCATTCTAGTATTTGTTCGGATGGATCAAGAAGTACTTTCCTTCTACCTATCTGAGAAGGGTACCCACCGAAGCAGAGATGGATCTACCGTACCTGATCTGTATAACAGGTCAGACACTGTCTCGAAACCGATTTTGGACAAAGGTGAAGGACATATTCACTATTCTTGGTCTTTATAAGGCTCATCCTTTTAAGGGAATTTTTGAGCTTGTTGGCGATGTCTCGCTGGTAGATGATACAAGTCTCGATTTTTCTGGTCAAGGCTTCACTATGATTATGAGCCTTCGCCCGGCCCAGCTAATGCGGCGTCTGGGTAAAGAATGTTTTATTGAGCCGTATCACCCGAGTCGATTCGGTAGACAATTTGGGTATGACCAATCCAAGCTGCCAGCTTTGAAGACTGTCGATCATATTTTAGCTGATTTCCACCAGATTAAATAGGAGTGGAACTACCTGGTTTGTATCAACACCAGATTGAGATTTTATATCCCGTCTCAAGCGCAAAAAGGCCGACCTTCATAGAGATTCACCACATGGTGGTCAAACTGCACATCTGCTTATTTGAAGTGAGGTGGCCATGACATTCCTTGTGTCATTCTAAAAGAGCATTTAGCGAAGATTACAGCCAATGGGGCAGGTAGTGCCGCTCCAACTCAGGCTCCTGGTGCCAAAAAGAGAAAAGGCCCATCCCAAGGCAAGTCGCTGGCAAAGCAACAGAAGAAGGTTGCTACTACCGGCCGACAACTGGAGACGCAATCATCAGCCTCAAAGAGAGGAGGCAAGCATAGCCAGGTAAGTCAGCCTCCACGTGTGGAGTAAACTTAGCGAACTGAGGAAGAGGTAGCAAGAGAACAAATGGCAAGAATAAATCCTCTTGCATTCGAGCGCAACATACTGATCTACGCCGAGACTGATGAGGCTGAAGGTAGTATCAAGAGCCTCATGGTATGGAAGAACCCATCATTCGTTCGGATGATCCTTCAATTGTGACTCGCGTTGGTGTGCCTGTCCGACCCAGAATCTTAGAAAGACTGGAGGATACTGTTGTGGTTGAGCCAGCTGAGGATAGTGATGACAGGGCTGACTCGCTTAAGGATGACTTTATAGAAGTCCTTGATAATTATACCCCTATAACCGGCCAAATCCCTGACAAAACTACCGATACCGATCAAGACAACTTTGCAGCCTTAAGACTTCATAATGATCGTTTGGCAGCTGCTTTAATGGAGGCTCATGGAGCATGTGAGTTGGACGAGAAGCTATGTTTTAAAACCAAAATGACTAAAGATGTTTTAATTTCTTTCTGTAATAAGCCATCTGCTAGGAAATCCAGGAGGTCTTTTCGCGAAGTTAGACAGTAATTTGGGTCAGTGGTTGTCAACGAATCTGTTGAGCCCATTGGAGTTCATTCTGGGGTTACACCAATCGACATTGGTTCCAAACTTGTGAGAACAGAGGGAGCGGTGTGTTGGACATATATGCCCTTGAAAGCTAATAAGAGACTTTTCTATGTTGATTAGACAAGCATCATATTCACACAACCAACAATAAAAGGTATTTATATTAATTATTGTCTCATTTGATGATGACATAAAGTTCCATAGGTAACATCGTAGGAAAATCATGCAAAGGTTGCGAGGAGATATGATTTTCCAGTTCCTTGTAAACCTAATATTGTTCGAAGCCTCTAGAGTACTGGTTGGGTGTCGTACTTCATCATAGCTTGCACATGGGTAGTTCTATAAGATAGTGTGATGAATCTGTCTATATGGCTTTGATGTGCCAATCGGCAATGTCCAATACACTGGACTAACTCTGGGTACGTTGGGTCATGTACACAATGTTTGGAGAAGTGTGTAAACACTCAATAAGAAATCTACAACTCCTTGATTGGAGATAATGATATCAGGGTGATGCTTGCTGAACTGAACTATTAAATCAAGTACTGGTGGTTTTCAGTAAAATGGTCTTTATCGAAGTTGATATTTTCAATATGGAAAAATATATATATATGTTAGTTCTTTTCTAATGTTTCTTCAAAAGTGTTTTGGAGGTTTAGTTTAATGAAAAAGTATTCATAAGAAAGGTCATAAGCTAAGGACTAGACAGTGGAATTGTTCCAATCCCCGAAAGCTTACAAGTGATATCGGATTGTAGAAGGATTTATTTGTAAATATATTGTGAGATGGTACTTACAAGCAATTCTCTAATTTCTAGAGGTTAGTCACATTGTGTTAATGAACATTATTGCGATTGGTGAAAGTCCAGGGATATAAATAAAATTCTATGATCCTAATGGAGTTTTAGGAAAGTGTTTCCTAGTAACAATGCTTCAACCAAAAGGTTAAGCACTTGGTCCCACAACCGGAAATAGGAAATCCCTTTAGATCTCACACACTAGGACCTTCTTAAAGCTTTTAATTTAATTATTAATTAAATTAATTAATTTCTCTAAGTAATCACTATATGGTATAGTGAAGCTCTAAAAGGTAAAATCACATTGGATGTGATAAACCAAATGGGTAGGACCCATTGTGGATTTTGATAAAAGATCAAAGATGACCTTTAGGGTTTTGGAAACCCTAAGGGGCGTGGGAAGTGGGGCCCACCTAGGGTGGGATGCCCATTTCAAGGAGGAAACTTTATTTTAATTAGTTCCTAATTAATTGACTCCTTATTGGATAAGGTTAGTTAGTTAGTTAGTTACTAATTAAAAATTCCCTAATTGTTAGAGATTCCATTAGTTAGTTACTAATTCAAGATTCCTTATTGGATAAGGATAAGATTAGTTAGTTACTAATGGATAAGGTTAGTTTCTTTTAAGATTAATCCTAATTGGATTAGGAGAATAATCATTAAGGAAACAATTGATGAATCCTAATTGGATTAGGATAAGGTTAAGGTGTTGTAATTGGATTACAATTCAAGAAACCAAGAGGGAACCCTATATATAGGTGGACGCCCACCCTTGGGAGATATAATTTATTCTCCAGATTTTCTCCTCTCTCTCCTCTCTTCTAATCTCATGCCCACCTCTCTTCACTCCTTGGATTGTGTAAGGTCACACCTCCCCCTTCTCTTCTCTCTTGTTATCTAGTTTGATTATCAAGAAGAAGAAGAACCATTCTTGATTGATCAAGAAAGGATCTCTAGTTCAAGATCCTAGAGCTGGATTTTGGAAGGGCCTTTAGCTTCCATTAGAGAAAGCTTTAAAGGAAAAAGAAGGTTCGTGTGGATTGCAAAGGAGACTTGACACTTGTGAAGTTTTGTGAGTACTGTTCTACGTGGATTTGACTTAACAATTTCAAAGTCGCAAAGGTGATTGTTATTCTAACCTTCATTGAATAAAATCAATTAGAATCTTAGTCAGATCTTGGAATTCGATGTATGCCCCCAAGAACTATTTTTCTAAAATTAAAAAGAGGCATCCTTTCACAGTGATTGTAAATATGGCAAGTGTTAACTCTGCTAGTGAAGTTCTTGAGATAGAGGAAGAAGCACTAGTCGAGCCTAGAAAACTAGTTGAGTCTGAAGCAGTACAAGAGCCAGAGGGTATTGTCCCTCAAGCTGAGGTAGAGATAACAGCTGACCCTGAAACACTAGAGGATGATGTCCATAGGCCAACATCTGAATCCTAACCACAAGTCAATTTTGTAGAACCCCAAAACTTCGTAGTACAGTAGTGTGAATATTGTCTATGAATAGTGCCATTGGCACAAATCTTGTAAAGGCCTAAAGGCCTTGTTGTAATTATTATTTAGAGTGGGGAGATGAAATGAGGGTGAATGACCGTAGTGTATTAGGGTACATGTTCAGGGTCCTAAGGACCTTTATGAATAGCTTCAGGGTGTTAAAACAAGAGGTGAAACACTCTAAGTGATCAAAGTTGAAAAGAGGAGGGATGTCTTAACATACCCTCAACTTCAAGAAGCTCTAGTTTTGTTACTGCTCATCAGAATCGATTGATTCTTGAGCCATTAGAAAGACATCAAAACCCTCTTCGATGTTCATGTTTATCATTTTCCCAGATTTTTAATCA
Source organism: Tetracentron sinense (assembly GCA_015143295.1). Taxonomy (NCBI): domain Eukaryota; kingdom Viridiplantae; phylum Streptophyta; class Magnoliopsida; order Trochodendrales; family Trochodendraceae; genus Tetracentron; species Tetracentron sinense. The sequence continues at coordinate 8,439 of JABCRI010000707.1, read as the reverse complement.
AAGTTAGGTTTCATATTGGATTTCCAAAGTCGGACCTACTGAATTTCTGGTCTGCTGAAATCCATCCCAGGACCAGTCAACTTTAGATCCTATTTATACAATTAAAAACTCAGAATTAGGATTTATCCATTATATACAAAATTTTTCTCCTTTGAATGACGAGTCCAACGCAAGTTGAATCGTCAAAATCCGATAAACGAGTTAAAAGTTATAGTCGAAATACCAAAATAGAAAAATAGGAAACTAAAGCAAATGTTCGAAGGTTTCCATGACCGTTCGAATGATGCCAGTGGATGATGAATAAAACCTCAGCATTTGAAGTCAATAGCCTCTACCATTCGAACGGTTTCCATGATCTTTTGAACGATCCCAGCAAACATTGAATCAAAATTTCATAAACCAAAAACAGTAGGCATAACCGTTCGAACGATCAAACAACCGTTCGAACGGTTTCCATGACCTTTCGAACGATCCTAGTAAACATTGAATCAGAATTTCAAAAACCAAAAATAGTAGGCATAACCATTCAAATGGTCACACCACCGTTCGAACGATTAAAAGACCGTTCGAACCGTCATGCACAGTAAAGTCACCAAACAGCCCTAAATGTGAGATTTTTAGGGTTTTATCCCCTTAGGCTATAAATAGGGGGGATTTTCGTGGGTTTTAGGCTAACACAAACCCTAAGAGAAATTTTGAGAGAAAAAGAGAGAAGAGTAGGGTTTCCAAAAAGGGTTTTTGTTGGAGATCAAGTGGAGCTCAAATCTTGGCTTCCAAGGCTTGGATCTTCTTTTACAAGCAAGGATCTTCCTTCTCAAGGTTGGATCTTCTTTTACAAGCAAGGATCTTCCTTCTCAAGGTTGGATCTTCTCCATCAAGCTTGGATTTCTTGCTCAAGGGTTTCTTCAAACTAGGATTGATCTTTAAGAAGTAAGTACACCATTCTAGTTAACTTAGAGATAATCTAGATCTCAAATCTAGGTTTTCAAGTATATGATGTTGAAATTGGTCACGTGGGTTTTTAAATTCTTAATCTACTAAGATTTTCCTAAATTGTATGAACTATGAAGTATGATATGGATATAGGATGTCGATTGAGGCGATTGGATGCCGTATGGATGTTGTGTGATGTGTGAAATGGAAAATGGAAGATGGGCACTTTACAAATAACGAATGTACCTTGATGTCTTGATGAAAAATACGCACTAAATAAGGGAAATGGAAGGACTAAGAAATGTGGCCCACCGTGTGTTTGATAAAATGACTAAACAATGGATAAATGGACTTAATGAAGAAAATGGAGATAGAAATTGTGTAAATTTTCTTAGGAATGATAAATTGCTCAAATGTGCTATATGTTGCCTAAATTTTCATACCACTATGTTAGGGATTGAAATGCCATATTCATGTGATCCGCCCATCCAAGTATGTCATCATGATTTCCACTATTGACAAGCACACAAGCACGCATGCATGCATGAATTGGGTTTTCCAAGAGTAATTGTGCATAATAAAGCAAACAAGAAAATGAAACATGACAAGGAGGTTGGTAGCCCAAGGAAGGGTGCTAGCCTCTGGCTCACAAGAGAAATGGAACAAGAACATGACAAGGAGGTTGCTAGCCTAAGGAAGGGTGCTAGCCTCTGGCTCACAAGTATACAAGTCAAGAACAAATCAAGACATGAAATACAAGACAAGACACGACACACATACATGATTTGACCGAGACATGAAAAAGGTTTCCGAGACATGAGTTTTACCGAGGTTTTTGCATCCATACACGCATGTCAAGATATGGCTATGTATCTTATGCTTTCACTATTGCTTTAAATTAATATCTTGTATTGCTCACTGTTGTTATGCTTTCGCTATTGTTATGGTTAGCTAGTAGTTTGTACTCGCTGAGTATTCCATGCTCAGCCGTACTTTTATGTCGGCAGGTACTGTGGATGTCCTCGACCCCGAGCCTTGGGTCGAGGAGGAGTATGTAGAGGAGAGGGCGCCGCCTATCCCATGGCAGTCTCAGGAGGATGGGGACTTGGATGTGTGGCCATACCTCGACTACTGTTGAGAGGAGAGGGTTAGAGAGTTCCTTTTTGTATTTTGATAGGTGGGCATGTCCACCTTTACTTTGATTGTCTTTAGTATATGTTAACTTGGAATACTATATGGAGTTATAGAAGAAAAGAAAAAGTTGGCTTATGCTTCCGCACTTATGTGTAGTTTCCGCGCTCTGATTATCATTGTATTATATTATGTTTAGCCTCTTGCATTACAGGATGGTTTGACAGGTACACGTAGTCACCTCTAAAGTATCCTTTAACTCCTAGGGGGTATTTTGGAGCGTGACAGAAGTGGTATCAGAGCTCTAGGCATTAGAGTCCCTAGGGTCACTTAGATGATTGAACAAGGTATTAGAATCACCTTAGAGAGTTGTATTCCAAGTATAGACTAACAAGTTAGTCTTAGTCAAAATGGGTTGAACTTCAACCGAACATAGAGTCCTACGCTAGGAACACGGATTGTATGTTATGCTATTGTGTTTTATACCATGTGTGCGTTAATTGTGTTATGCATATTAAATATGCTTGATGAATATGTATTGAGTGAATTGCGAAAATTGTACTAAATGCGTATCCAAGTTAGACTCATGATGTATTGTCGTTCTCAGGAGAAATCATGAGACGCAATACCCGGGGTCGCGGGTACAACACGAGGGGCAATGGAGGTGATGCTCCATTGGGTGATGATCAACCCGACTTTGCCCAAGCTTTTGCCTCAATAGCCGAGACTTTGGCTATGCTAGCGGCAAGGCAACCGGCCACTCCGCCTAATGCGGCACTTATACCGGCTCATCCTAATCGAGCCCAAGCCGGGATAGAAGCTTTCCGGAGGATGAGGCCTCCAACTTTTTGTGGAAGCATTGATCCACTTGTTGCCGAGGGTTGGATCCGGCAACTTGAGAAGATATTCTCGGTATTAGCACCTACGGAAGTAGAGAGGGTCACATGGGCCGCCTTTATGCTTGAAGGCGAGGCCGATCATTGGTGGAAGTCTGCACTTCGGACCCGAGAGTTGACCCGGCAAGGCCAAGAATGGACATGGGGAGAATTCTTGGACGTTTTCTACAAGAAGTACTTTCCGGTTGGGATGAAAGAAAAGAAAGAAATTGAATTTATTACCTTGGAGCAAGGTAATATGTCTGTAGCGGCTTACGAAGCCAAGTTCTCAGAGCTATCTCGATTTGCTCCACACATGATAGCTACCGAGGCTATGAAGGCCCGGAAATTTGAGAGGGGGTTGAAGGCCTACCTCAAAGATCGTGTCTCAATGTTCCGGCATGAGACATATTCAGAAGTTGTGGACAAGGCATTGTTGGCCGAGTCGAATTCCGAAGAGTTCTTTAAGAGAAGAGGAATAGAAAAGGGACAGTCTAGTAGTTCAGGGGAGAAGAGAGCTAGGACTATGTCTTATCAGTCCGCAGGGCCGGCTCAGTCACAGAGGATGTACTCGGCACCACAGGCTCCCCGCCCTTTTGCTCCACCGGCTTTTCGCCCGGCTACCTCGTATGCTCCTCGCCCCGCAGCGACTCAGGCTACGGGTTATACTCCTCCCACTTATTCACATGATGTCTGCACCCTTTGTGGAAGGAGGCATCCAGTAGGGGAATGTCGGAAGGCTACAGGAGGCTGTTTTCATTGTGGCGACCAAGGCCACATGATTCGGGATTGTCCCCGACGTCGATTGCCAGCTCAGTCTTCGGGGAGCAGGCCCCCGATTCGGCAGACATCTCAGCCTAGCTCTTCTCAGGCTTCGAGGGCCTCACAGTCTACCCGGCCTTCTCGCCCAGCCACTCAGGGTCAAGTCTTCGCCCTATCGGAGAGAGACGCACGTGCATCCGACGATGTCGTGCAAGGTAAGCACGAATTCTAGAGTTTAAATTGTGTAAAATTTCTATGGTTTGTTTTGTGAGTTTCTATACTAAGGGTTACCTATGTATGATGCTTGTTGTTTGAAATCTACTAATAGTAGTCACTTAATCGCACAGGCGCTTTGTTAGTGAACGAATGTCTTGCCCGAGTGTTGATCGACACCGGATCCACTCACTCCTTTGTGTCGCCTAGTTTCGCAAAGGGATTTTTGACTGAGGCTACTCCGTTAAAGCAGGAGTTGACCATTGCAACTCCACTCGGCAAGTCAGTTGATACGGACAAGATATTCAGGGATAGTGTGGTTCAAGTGGGGGAGAATGAACTGTTAGCCGATCTCATCGTCCTAGATTTTCAAGACTTGGATTTTGATGTCATCCTAGGGATGGATTGGTTGTCAAACCATCACGGGCATGTTGCGTGTTTTGAGAAGATGGTGAATTTCAAGCCGGAAGGGGGTAAGCCTTTTCACTTCCGAGGATTAAAAGAGAGGGACATTGCTCGCCTCGCAGCCTTGAGTATAGCAAACCCAGAAGCACAAAACTCCTCGGCCATTCCGGTCGTGAGTGAGTTCTTGGACGTGTTTCCGGAGGAACTTCCCGGGTTACCTCCGAATCGGGAGATTGAGTTCGCTATAGAGCTTACTCCGGGCACCGCTCCGATTTCAAGAGCCCCATATAGAATGGCCCCGATAGAGCTTGAAGAATTGAAGAAGCAAATTGAGGAGTTACAACAACTCGGCTTCATCCAACCAAGTGTCTCGCCGTGGGGAGCTCCGGTTCTCTTTGTGAAGAAGAAGGACGGGTCTATGAGGATGTGTATAGACTACCGTCAGTTGAACAAGGTAACTATCAAGAATCGTTATCCCTTGCCAAGGATAGACGACTTGTTTGACCAACTGAAGGGAGCGAGATTCTTCTCCAAAATTGATCTTAGATCGGGGTATCACCAATTAAGGATCAAGGCGGAAGATGTTCAGAAGACGGCTTTCAGGACTCGGTATGGGCATTACGAGTTCCTTGTCATGCCTTTTGGGCTGACGAATGCACCAGCGGCATTCATGGATTTGATGAACCAGGTGTTCCGATCTTACTTGGATCGATGCGTGATTGCATTCATTGATGACATTTTGGTGTATTCCCAGACACGGGAAGATCACGCACGAGACCTCCGCCTTGCTCTGGAGATGTTGAGAGAGCATAGGCTATATGCCAAATTGAGTAAGTGCGAGTTCTGGCTAGAGAAGGTCGCATTTCTTGGACACGTGGTGTCGGTCGAGGGTATTTCTGTAGATCCAGCCAAGGTTGAGGCAGTCATGAGTTGGGAGAGGCCCAAGAGCGTCACGGAGATACGTAGTTTCCTCGGATTGGCAGGCTACTACCGGAGATTTGTGGAGGGATTCTCCAGTTTGGCTGCACCTCTCACCTACTTGACAAGAAAAAGTGCAAAGTTCAGTTGGAGTGACCGATGTGAAGTAAGTTTCCAAGAGTTGAAGAAACGCCTCACCACAGCCCCGGTCCTTACTGTGCCATCTGGACCTTTTGGGTATGAGGTGTATAGTGATGCCTCGCACGTCGGACTCGGGTGTGTCCTAATGCAACACAAGAAAGTCATTGCCTATGCATCAAGGCAGTTGAAAGAGCATGAAAAGAACTACCCCACTCACGACTTGGAGCTTACGGCGGTCGTGTTTGCACTCAAAATTTAGCGACATTATCTATACGGGGTGGAGTTCTATGTGTACACAGACCACAAGAGCCTCAAATATCTCTTTTCCCAAAAAGAGCTCAATTTGCGACAACGGCGTTGGATTGAGTTCTTAAAAGACTATGAGTGCACGATCCAATATCACCCGGGAAAAGCAAATGTGGTGGCAGACGCTTTGAGTAGGAAACCATCGGGGTTGTTGGCTCACATGTTGGTGCGGGAATGGAGACTGTTAGACGATTTGGCAAATCTGGACATCAGTGTGAATGATTCTGTCCGCAGTCCTGTTTTGGCAAATGTTACGGTTCGGCCGTACCTTATAGATTTGATCCAGGAGTACCAAGCCACGGATGCTGACTTGTTGGCTTTTCAGGACAAGGAAATTGCCAAGGGTAGTACGGACTTCTCTCTCAATAGCCGGGGTGCTATTACATTCAAGGGAAGACTTTGTGTCCCAGCCAATGCAGACCTTCGAAGAGAGATCATGGATGAAGCTCACCGTTCAAAGTACACAGTGCATCCTAGGGGTACGAAGATGTACCGGAACCTCAAGAGTCACTTTTGGTGGCGAAACATGAAGAGGGAGGTTGCGGAGTATGTGGCACGGTGTTTGGTGTGCCAATAGGTGAAAGCGGAGCATTTGAGACCGGCGGGTCTTTTGCAGTCTCTCCCTATTCCCGAGTGGAAATGGGAACATATCTCTATGGACTTTATCGTGGGGTTGCCGAAAACGGTCAAGAAGACCGATGTTATATGGGTAGTTATTGATAGACTCACGAAGTCCGCTCATTTCTTACCGTACCGGACTACATTCAACTCCAATCAGTTAGCGGAGCTATACATCAAGGAAATAGTCCGATTGCATGGGGTGCCAGTGAGTATTGTGTCGGATAGAGACCCAAGATTCACATCCAGGTTCTGGAAAAGCTTTCAGGATGCTATGGGTTCCCGACTAGACTTTAGCACGGCTTTCCACCCACAGACCGACGGGCAAACAGAGAGGGTGAATCAAGTGATAGAAGACATGCTCCGAGCTTGTATGTTGGATTTTAAAGGAAGTTGGGAGGATCACCTACCTTTGGTGGAATTCGCCTACAATAACAGTTATCAAGCAAGCATACAAATGGCACCTTTTGAAGCCTTATATGGAAGAATTTGTAGATCCCCCTTGTATTGGGATGAGGTTGGAGAAAGAAAGATTTTGGGCCCCGAGTTGATTGAACGAACCGCGGATAGGGTCAAGCTTATACGGGAGAGGTTGAAGACCGCACAGGACAGACAGAAAAGCTATGCCGACAACCGAAGGAGGGATCTTGAATTCCGAGTCGGTGACTTTGTGTTTATCAAGATTTCACCAACCAAGGGTGTTATGCGATTCGGGAAAAGAGGCAAGCTTAGCCTGGGATATGTGGGTCCGTTTGAGATCATTACTCGAGTCGGTGAAGTTGCTTACCGTGTTGCTTTGCCCGCTCACATGGCGGCGGTCCCAACGGTTTTCATATCTCCCCAAGCTTCGGAAAGTACATCCCGGACCTCCACGTATCGAGCTTGATCCGGTTGAGATTCGATGATCTCACTTTGTTGAGAGCCGTCATCTTTTGTATCGAACGATACCAAGTACTTCCAACAAGACTATTCCGCTCGTTCTCTGGTCATCGCAGCATCACCTCGAGAAGAGGTACATTTGAACGTGAGCCGACAGTCAGGCGAAGTACCACCGAGTTGTTTGAATGATTTTTGTATAAACTTGTAATTTTGTTTCGACTTGTTATGCTAAGTTGTTTAAATGTCAAGCACGCATTGTTCCAACTTTCGGACTAATTTTGTAAGGGGGGGAGAATGGTACACCCCGGACTTTTTCATCTTTATATGAATTTGCACGTGCTCGTACGAATTGGCCCGTTTTCGTAGTGTACTTAATAATTAAGGAGAATCAGAAATTCCACAAACATCAAAATGTTTGCGTTTTCGCAAGACGGATCAACTCAATTGAATCGTCCGAAATCCCGACGATCGCTTCAAAAGATAATGGTCACAACAGTCCAGACATACAGAGCACCGTCGCTCGTCCAGTCAGCGCTCGATCGGTCCATAATCCGATCGATCGGTAGCTATCGCACGGATCCAGAAATTTGTTGTATGGGGAAATTTCCAGAGATTGAGTTTTTGACACGTCGATCGTCATAACCACCGATCGCTTCGGTCCTTCGTGTTTTTCAGAATTTTCATTAGGGCTGTTTTTCGTCTTGTTGTGGGTTTAAAACCCTTTCCTCCTTAAGGCTTGCCCGAGCCTTAGGGCCATCATTCACCTACTTAAGTGAGATTTGGGAGATAAGAGAGAAGAGAAAAGGGTTTCCTAACCTAGGTTGCTTTTTGGAGAAGAAATCAAAGGGGTGCCGACTTAGATCGTCCCAAGCCATTTCTTCAGATTTCAACTCAAGCTCGGGTGTGGTTCATTCCTCAAGTTAGGGCCGCCCTCACGCTCACGTTTTGAAAGGATTTCTTCCACAACTCAAGCCTTCTTTCAGCCAAGGCTTCATCTTTCAGTTGGAAGCTTCAATCAACGTCCCTACCAGGATTCAGCCTTGATTCGGTTAGTACACCCTACTAACTTCCCTTAGCCATCAGTCTAGATTTTCTATTGTGAAATGTGACTCTTGGTAGTATGTTTCTTCCTTATATAAATGTATCATCTCCACTAATATAAACAGATAAAAAAATAAAAAGGTATGGATGTGTGATTGGGATGTCGAGTGAGGCTATGGATGCCGATGGATGTTTGTGATGTGTGAAATGGAAATGT
>JABCRI010000706.1:0-37892 GCA_015143295.1 Tetracentron sinense | reverse complement strand
GCATATTTAAAGTACAATTATGACCAGATGTTTGTACCAAAGATCAATAGATCTTGGTAATTCAAAACTGAGTTCTTTTAGTGATGAGTTTTTATACCTTAAAACACATTAAATCTTACAGAGGTCTACAGGGGCTAAGCCAACACTTTTCGGCCATAGATTTTCTCCGGTTTAATAAGTACTCTAGAGAAATAGCCAATTTCACATAGGAGCGGTCTCACTTCCAATGTATCAGGTGAGTTTATCAAGATGCCATGTGACTCCACATCCCATTCAATAGAGCTATAGATCTCATTCAGAGGAAACCCCTCAACCTATAAGCGTAAAATACTTATGCACTATTCCACACCATAGGAAGGGACTTGGAGAGTCAATATTAGTTACTATATCTCTATTATAGTGTTCACCTCAAAACCACTCTGTAACTTGTTTTCCAATTAAACCTGTTTGGGATCTGCAGTACTTAGGTTGGAGTACCATTACAATTGGTTTTTCAATAGTTTGTCCCATTCCCTCGGATGTATCTTTCCTTACAGGACTAGTAAAGGAATTTGTAAATTTCCGGCCATCTGATTCATTTAGAATACACACTATCATAGGAGTTCTCAATATATTCATCTCAAAGGAATTTCTCGGAATAAATTTTGAACATCTTCTCAAATATAATTTATTTTTTTTTGAGACTTACAGTTATATGCGATGTTATTAGCTCTACTTATTGAACATTGCATCACAATTAATTTTACTTACTGGATAATTATATTTCAACAGGAATATCAAACAAAAAGTTATGAAGACACTCAGTTCTTCTATGCTAAGCTAGAGGCTATTAGGGTCGATTCATAGTAGAAATAGACCCAATTGTTCTTAGATATAAAAACATAACCAATAATAATAATGAATTATAACCACGTATTTATTTTTATTCATTAGAAATAGAATTTCTTAATTGGCATTATATACCTTTCAATTTAAGAAGGGTATCTCCCATAATGAAAATCCGGAATTTATGATTTTCTTAAATATTTTAAAAAGATTTCAAATCACTTTGCTAATTGCATTGCAATGCTCCGTACGAGGAGTACGTGTATTACTGAATTTCTCGACTGTATATCAGTAAAGTTAATAGAGTATCAAGCTTCCATACACTAGCCTATTCATTTTACTTTGGTATACTATCTCCTTCATTAGGTGATAGATACACTAGATCATTTAGAGTAAATATTATACAATTGTAATGATTATATTTAATCATAATTGAATGCAATAATAGTGAGATAAACTTATCTCATCATCAATTCCAATAATTAACATTGTCTCTCCAATATCATTCTGACACGAATTCTTTTGCCCATTTATAATTTTTTGATTTATTCCAAAAATCAGTAAATCATCTACATATAGACAAATGATTGACTCCACAATCAGGCAATAAAATGATGCTCCCTATCACCATAATTTTGTAATATTAACTTTCAGTTATATTTATCCATGAGTTATTACAGCAATATAAATTATTCATCAATCACCATTTAAGAATGTGTTTTTGAAAATCATTTAGTGACATTATAAAATATATGGATGTTATTAGATAATAATTCTAGAATAGATGTAATTCTTGATACAAGTGAATAGTATCAAAATAATCTATTCTTCTCTTGGTTAATCCTTGGGCTATTAATTTAGCCTTATATTTTTATTTTTTTTTAGAGATTTATCAATCTTAAGTGCTTTGTAATATCACTTAAAATCTATAGTTTTTAATTCTCAAAGGAGGAACAAGTAATATCCAAAGTGATAAGACATTATTGAAATCATTTTAATTTTCACAGGTTCTTCCTAAGAAGACTTATGTGATCAAAGGTCCTATTTAAAGAATCATACATTCTCTACTATATAGGATAAAAGCCGACCCAAAATATTCCATCTTTTAGCTCTTTCCTCTTTCATTGTTTAATTTCAGTCTTTTCCATCTGAATTAATTAATACAGAGTTTTAGAATAAGATCATAGTGTAATCCCTACTATGTTCAGAATTAACAGATTAGGCTCTCTGATTCAAATAAACTTTTTTTTTTTCAATGTATAAGACTTATAAGTTGCCAATTAAGCACTACTAGTAAAACAATCTCCTAGTGTAGGTCTAATTTAATTATTTTAGGATGGATTAAATCTAAACCATGTTAATATCCTCCAGTCTGAAATATTAAATTTGGATATTTCCATATTTTATATTCGTCTGTACTATTGCTTATTTGGGGATAAGAGCACAATAATATTAAAAATCTAGTTCCATTTAGATCTTGAATTTTTTTAATGTATTTAAACCCCCACATTTTTAGAATTTAAAATGAAAGGATGTTTCAAAAATGTTTCTAATTCTAACGCACTTTACAGATCAAGATCTAATCTATATACCTCATATAAAGGCAATCTCATTCACGGTAATATCCTAACTAATATATTTTAAAATTAATTAGTCTTTACAATAACTAAACAATTAAATATCGTAAAATAATTTTAATGAGGATTTCAACTCGATAATTTTAGAATTCGTATAATTTAGCCTCTTACTTATGTCCAACCATTTAACCGCCTATTGCAAATTTATCAAGCATGTAATTATATATGACAATAACATTAAGCATGTAGGTTCACAAATAATTCTATCAACAATCATCTGAAATATTAAAATTTGAGTTAAGCGATCTGACCATTCCTTTGTAGTATTACCAATGCAGGGGCAACTAATGATTTTCGAAGCATTCATTCTAATACTGTGTTCTCATCTCTCTAGACCACAGCATTGTGGGGCTCGACTTATGGTTGCTCTGTGTATAAAGCTAAGCTATATGTTTGGCTTGTGTATAAAGCTAAGCTACTGACAACATAACAAGATGTCAAATCAAATGTGAGCTCCACACCTAAATTTCGGGTACGAGCAAACACTATAAAAATGAAGTACTTTTAACAAAAAGGAAAAATGGTTACACAACATAGCCGTTTTCCTTTACTCTGGTTCTTATGCCATTATGCATTATAAAAAGAAAACGTCAGATTATCATTTATCACGAACCAAGCCTTGAATTGCAAGCTACCATTTTAAGGTGGCTTGAAATATATGTCCGAGTCGGCTAGAGAGAAAAAGGCTTCAACGCAATGTGTCAAAGAAGTATAAGCTAAACCCAAGTGATGTATAAGCTCAACACATTAGAGAGACCTTTGAAATATCTCTTTAACTTTTTCTCTTTACGTTAACCACACTTAAGAGGAAACTAATACATTCAAAATTCAGTTGTATTAGCTAACAATCTGAAAGAACGTCTTTCTTCAACCTCACGTTATAAAATTTAATACTAGAAAAGCAAAAAGTACCTTCCTATGTGGAAAAAACGCGACTTCAACACCTAGGAATTTCAGCCACACTTTCGTGTCTGAAGTTGAGAAGAAATTCGCGCCACGTAAAGTTGAACGAGAGCAACTCGCTTGGAGTCATGACGGTTTGTTCACTATAATCGAACCCATCGGACTCAAATCGATTTGAATCGGGTCGCCAGCCCTTGGGAATAACCAAAAGGATTATACAGATGGTTTTATTGCTGTGGGACGGCCACCATGGCCAGTATATGGGGAGCAACCTTCCCTATCTCTGCATTAGCCTCAGTTTTATGCCATTGGTACAAGGACGGGCTTGTGCAAATGTCTTGGTGGCGGGACAGCAAAGAACCCAACATGAAAAACAAATAGAAGCGTCCGGACAGCTATGAAATTGGTTGAAGAAGAGAGTCTAGCCTCTCGGTCACCGTCCTCAGGAACCCCAAGTCACGGGAGGCGCCTCCAGCATGATTTTGCTTGTCCCGTCAAGAACTAGGATCCTTATACACCATTCATTGACAGAAATCTGGATCGTCGACCCGGTAATCAGAACGGATAATGTCTTAAAATGGTTGTTCCTAGGGGGTGTTTGGTAAATTACTGACATCGCATCAAAATTCTCCAAGAAATTCCTTATTGAAAAACAAGTTAGAAATTGATGTCATGGAAGGAGGTACGGATACGTCGATTTCTTCGAGACAGTTCGCGCCACCCAAAAAATTGCCAATGGGTTGCCAGACACGATGCCTCCAGGATACAATCGCTTACACAAATCTAACCCTGACTATAAGCGTGCTTAACTATAGTCACGCACCTTACTCGTTTATTACTCAACAATTTTCAGAAAGAAAAAATTTCTCAAAACATAGAAAAAATAGAAAAGGGAGAAAAACCTATTCAACTTTCTATCTTTCATTTGAGGAGACATTAATGTATAAAGATATAGAGAAAACTATAGGAAGTTTTTGGAAGTTCTAAAACTATTCACATAGGACTACTATTATGATATTAATAAACTTTTAAAACGTTTCCCACCATAATAAAAAAGCCTTTTTTTACTGGGCTATAATAAAATTAAATAAATTAAGATTTAATTTTTTTATTTAAAGTTAATTTTGGAATCACAATCCCAAAGGTACAATAGGTGTTTTGCTCTGGATTACTCCTTTTTTTTGCGGAAATCCATCTATAATTATAAAGAAGAAGATAAGTACCGATTAGCACCCGACATCAAAAACGTATACCTAAAAGTAAAGGATTTGAAAAGTTTTACCAAATAGGGTATGTACGTCCAATATTACCGTATCCGTGTTGGTGTTATATGCGTAACTAAGGGAATATGTCATCAAAAAAAACATACCCTATAAAAGGTAATAAAAAGACAAAGTAGATGCCTTTTTGGATAAAATATGTAACGCATGCCCTTTTGGAATTAAAAATACAAAAGAATGATCTTTTAAGTGAATCGCTCCCTATAAAGAATAAATGCACATAACCACACAAATAAAGTGTCACAAACTCCTCTCTTTGCTCTCCGATCCTTTAATCCTAGGGGATTATGATGAGAATGTAAATAGAGAGATTAAATAAAAGGATAAAAAGCAGAATGGAGAGGAGAAATTTTAGGAGATTGTGATAAGAGGGATAGGAGAGATGTAGAAAATTTTAGTTATTCAACCCGGGTATCGCATCGCAGGGTCTCTACTAGTGTTCTATAAGCAGAGAACCAATCTATGACGGATTTGGCAAATTTTTTTCAAGGATATTATCCAGAGTCAAACATGTCCATTTCTTTTGTTGACAATCTTTAACTGTGGTTAAGATTCATCACCCCTAAGATCACCACCCTCCTTCGTTTTTAGAAAAAAACTATTTAATCTTTTTTTTAATATTAAAACCTAGTTTTAGATTTTTAAATATACTGTCAAGAAGAAAAAAAATGCATTTAGAGTCAAAATAATCTACGGTATCACCCCTAGAGGTCGCCCACGGTTCCTTTTGACACCTTTTACCCGGGTAAGATTCACCCACCCCTGGGTCACCCACCAATACTGATTTTTTTAAAAAAATAAAAAAAAAAAAGGTTTTAGAGTTTTGTGAATATTAAAAACGTTTTAATTTTTTTTTTTTTTTTTTTTTTTTTAAAAAAAAAAAAGAAATTAATAGTAAAAAAAACCGAAGGATGAGTGGGATGAACCCTAGGGGTGGGTGAAACCTTAACCATGGTTAAGGAGTGTCAAAGGAGACCACCGTGGCGACCTCAAGGGGGTTGTAACCGGATTGCAAACGGTTATCAACGTAGAGGATTTTGCTCCTTAAGTAATTAGAGTCCGTTTAATGAGAAAAAACGTGACGAAATTGAAGTGTGCATTTGCATTGGGACATACTGTTCCCTTTTCATACCAAAGTAGAAGAAGCCAAACACGACCGAATCAATTTCGCTATCTATATCTATAAAACACGAGTGTTAGGGCATCCTTCGTCTTGCTCTCTTGGATGCTCCGATCTTTCTAGAGAGGAACTAAGTCTTCTGCGTTTTTGATCTTTTTAACTCGGTGTGAGATCTGTTTTCCGTTTTCAATCTCTTTACCTGCGAATCTGTGCCGTGATGATGATGCTTATATCGTGTTTGTTTTTCGTTTTTGAAATTGTTTTCTAGCTGAAAATCTGTTGCTGTGTTGGATGAACGCTAGGTTTATGATGTTGTTTCTTTATGTTGATCGTTGATGCAATCGTTAGTGGCCAATTTCATTAGCTTTGTAAAATGCGAAGAAATTTGTGGTTTTGTTTTGGGGTTTATGCTTTGAATTCTAGCGAACCCCATATATTTAGGATAAGAATTCATTTCTGTGGTTTCTTTTCAATTTACAAATCATTGAGCACGAAATGTCTTGATGTTTGGATCATCCAAAACCTTTATCTGACAGCAAAAAAAAAAAAAATAGTCATGAAACCTGACCCCAAAGATCTTGATTTTGTTAAATTAAGGCATCAGTTGTGGAAAAGACCATGGATATTAGTACATTTGTATATGCTAGCGGAATGCAACGGGGCGACATGTGAATGTACTGTAGAGAGTAGTGTACAAAAGGATAGAAAAGTAAAAAAATGAAAATGAAAACACAGTGTTGAAGAGGGTTTGTTAGGGATAGATAGAGATCGGATCAACTGAAGACTAATGCCTCCCAAAGAATAACTTGATGTGGACTTATAGTTGTGTGCGGCTGTGGCCTTCAAATCCCCAAACCAAATGAAAAAAACACTTCGTTAGAATCACAGGATGATGCAATTTGTAATAATATTGATCCTAGACTAGAGAAAAGGAGAGATAGTCCATCACAATTCAGTAGGAAATTATAGCATCAGAAACTAATGAACTTGGAAATATATCCAAATTAAATCTACCCTAATTCAAATAATAAAATAACTAAAATCTGAAAGTGAGGGGACTTTGAATTGTATATGCATTGGACGAAACCATTTAATAAAAAGAAAATCAAAGAAAAAGTAAAATCAAAGCTTACCATGCATTTTACATGTAAAGCAGGGTTTCATCGAGCAATTTGATGGAAGTAACTCCCTAGACTCTCGCTTCATGACCTGTTCGTTTACATACCTAAAAAAAAAAAAGCAAATCTAATATTGCAGAGAACAGACAATAGAAATAAACTATAAATACATATATTTAAAAATTAAGTTGAGAAAAAAATATTTTCAAACCCAGAATATATACCCAATCAAAAATATTTTCTTGAGGCTTATTGTTATCGGCGGTTCCTCTTTCTTGTTTGCATCCAAAACCTTCTCTTCGATCGTGCCATTTACGTTTTCTTAAATAGGCTCTCGCTTCGTGCCCCGTTCGCTTACATACCTAAAAAGGAAAACCAAATCAAATATTTGCAGAGAACAGACAATTAAAATAACCTATAAGCACATATCTTTAAAAATTAAATTGAGAATAAAAGTAATAGATTCAAACCATAGAAAATATAAAGAGAATGGGAGTGTTGATTGATTTTTTTTAAGCATGGATATTACCTGTAACTGTATCTGGATATGCTTTCAGGAACTATCATAACTATTATTTTCCCTTAAACCACTAAAACCATCAAAATTGTGAGTAACCAAATTCAATCGATCGGGACACAATTATTTTTTTTAATCGATAATCTAGAATATGTATTAGAAATCATGGAGCGGAACTACAAGAGTAGAAGATAAAAGATTTCACGAGATCATGAACTATAACAATATATAAAACAACTACGATGGCGGCCCCTTACTGGAGGCCCCGACAATCCTGCCAAGCCACATAATCACGTAAGTAGAGCTCCCAGATCCCCACCCCCATGCCTAAGGGCAAACCATTCTAAAACCAACACACGGATCCTGGAGCAAATGCGAGAAGTACTGGAATGAGAGACCTCAAAAAATCTCATGTTCCTCTCTTTTCAAATGGACCAAGATATAGCTTTTGACAATGCAGACCGGAAAAACATCCTTGAACTATTCTCACAAGCCAAATACCAGCAAGATAAGAATTGTGAAAGGAATAGGGGAAAACCCAATCAACGCTAACTTGGGAAAGAAAAGAAAGAAACTCCAAATCTCACTTGCAAAAGGACAATGCAAGAGTAGGTGAGCTTCGCGACACAATCATAAGAGGAGAGTTTAATCAAAGGGATAGTTCTTACTTCTTACTGCCCAAACTGGTTTGGCAGGGGGTGGCAAGTGAGTGTGAATTTGTTTAAGTTGGTTTGGCATTTTTGCCGACTGTTCCATGAGGTTCTCTAGTTCTTTGTTATTTGATTATTCTCTACTGGGTGATGACATTGTCATCGTGGAGCTTCTCTTGATTTCGATAAGAAGATAAAACTGTGGTCACCCTTTAAGTATGGGCTGAATGAGAAGGATAATGACGGAATGAGGAGTAACGGCTTATTAGTTATGAAAATGGGACGTGAGGGTCGTCATGTGGCATTTAGGGGTAGTTCTATGCGGTGGGGGGAGGGCAACACCCACTCTCCCTTATTATTAAGTAAATAGATATTCAATTAACGGCACCCACCCCTCCTCTCATTATATATATATATATATATAAATTTTGCATAAAGATTTCTTCTAATGCCTTTTTGGGTGGGGGATTTTATACCGTTTTACTCATCCTTTTATACTAGTCCTTTTACATTCATGTATTGTAGAATAGTAGAATACTGGTCCTTTTTATATGCATGTACTGTAAAATCAGAGAAATGGAATTAATTTTCCATGAAACATATTTAGACATAATATCCTTTTACTGTGTTTAATTTGGAGAAGAATAGGTTTAGGAAGAGAAAAATAAATTCCAGAATGCCCATGAACACAAGAAAATCACTTGCGTTATTATTATTATTATTTTAAATCCATCAGTCAGGTTTCCCTATAATTTTCGAGGACTTTTATTGGATTAGGCCTCTACTCTCATCCTCCCACCCAACTGTTTCGCTCCTAGTGACACTTTAGCCAATCCTAAACCCGCCACCATTGCTTCTGCTGCCACCGCCGCCGCTTCTACATCTGCAAATGCCATGTTGCCACCGTGAAACACTCATGCAACACTTCCCATTTTCACAGTATCCACTCACAGCACCATGTTCCCCTAAAATTTTCTTGGGTTCCCCCAAACAGCAGGAAAGAGATGAAATTTTTTTTCCCTGAGGCTGTTTCACGGGAAACTGCAAATATATTCCAGGGAAAAGAGGGTTTCTGTGTTTGTAATGACAAATTAGCGAGGAACCAGACAATATTGTGCAAAAATGGAGGAGAATAGCAGAAAACAACTTGCAGTACTCTATTCCATCTGTTGTTTTCTTCCTATGAAAATGAATGGATGTTGTTTCCGCCGCCATTGGTACTGCAACCACCGTCTCTCTCTCTCTCTCTCTCTCTCTCTCTCTCTTCTAGCGATTGTTTCCACAGAAACCACCATGAAGCCACTTTGTATGCTACAGCAACCACTGCCTCCATTGCTCTTGCTTTCACCGCTACTGCTACTACTATCCTTGAGACTTTTTTTTCTTATCGATAATTTTTTTTTATCAATCTTGAGACTTCTTTGTAGTCCTCTTGTCAACCATCTCCTGGACTCCTGCTCTCCTTCAATCCATCTTTTAATTCCCCAAAATATTTTGCTGGAAAAGAACTGTCTGCGGAATTTTATTCTTGCAAAACAAACAGAGCACAAATTAGAACCCCTCCCCCCCCCCCCCCCCCCCCCCCCTTCAAAATACGATTTTTTTTTTTTTTTTTGGGTATGGAGATATACGTTTAGGCCGCAACGCCGGGTTAGGTGTTAGTATCTGTTCGATTAGTGGGCGGGTGGAGAGTATAAACAACTCCCACCCTCGCGGGAATTGAACCCCGGACCTCCCCCCTAAAGCAGGGGATACACTACCATTGGGCCAAAGCCCTGGCGTGTTCAAAATACGATTTAGGCGATCTAAATGGTGACTTAAAATTATTTATGTAATCTCTTTTGCTTCTGGGGGTCTTGGGTAGCTATATGATTGATCCATTTGCAACTCTTTCTTGTTTCTGGTGATGGTTTGGCG
Organism: Tetracentron sinense; assembly: GCA_015143295.1. NCBI lineage: Eukaryota > Viridiplantae > Streptophyta > Magnoliopsida > Trochodendrales > Trochodendraceae > Tetracentron > Tetracentron sinense. The sequence continues at coordinate 27,925 of JABCRI010000706.1, read as the reverse complement.
AGTGGGCCAATATATCTTGCATTCATTCTCTGTGACTTCTTTATTCTATTTAAGGAGAAATCTATGTCGCACAGATCTGTATCGATCACTTCCAATAAATAGAAATAGCCGATTCGACAGCCATTTTTTTTATTAGTTCAATCATCTATTTATATGTATATTTTACTTAGTCTTGGAAATATAATTTTTAATTTATTCTTAATTGTATTGGGTTATGTGAGACATCGTAGAGATAGTGAATTTTGTAAATGTAACTTTATAGTTATATTTTCTACGTAAAATCATTTTCCGTGGGAAGGGTGGATCTCCAATCTTGTTATAAATGTAAAGGAATTTCAGAACCTTTTCCCAAGAGATGTAATCTGGTAATGTCTCTTTGGTATCTTATTAATGTTACATCCCCCACTTCTTAGAACAAACTCTGTCCACATAAGATGTTACTACTTACTAGTGAGTTCTTATTCATATTGCTTCCCTTTGCGTTTTGGATGTAGAACCCTGAAGCTATCAGAACACATCTGTCTGCTAATTCCCCTAACCGAATCCTAGAATGAGAATACTGGTTGATCTAACAGCTTACCCATATGAATGATTGCAGTAGGGACTTGCTTGAGCTACAGTAAATTCTATCTAAATTCAAAAGCAAATCACAGAACTCACCTGATTCAAAAGTCATTGGAATTCTTGTCAGGCAACAATGCTTCCTAAATTTTTAATATTTCGCACAGGGAAGCCATCATCTTTTTCATACATGATAGTTCATTTGTCATCATTTAATATTTTTGTTTGTCATCACTTAATTAACAACTTCTGTCTTTGTTGGATGTACACGACATTTAGCCTTCCAAGTGATTAAATACGGATTCACTTGTAGAAACATGGTTAAACTGAAGACACCATTTCCATTGGTTTTTTTGAAAGACTGAGTCTCTGAGTTAAGAGTAAACTATAGAGCCACTCGCTGGCCTCATCCATCGGAGATAAATGGAGGCCCTTTCTCCATTTCTTGGTCTAGTGACATAGCAGATTCTATCTTTAGGGTATCTAAGGTACCACCTTATTGGCCTTAATGATGATCTATTATTGTTTGGTGGTCCTATTGTCTTTTTTCTTTTTTAAGTATAGAAATTTCTAAGCTTGTGCACACCCACCTAAACATCAGAACCCCTCCCGTTAAGAAGGGCAAACCTGTGGGCAAACTTAGAGTCGTACTTGAAAAAACAGAAAATAAGGAATAGATCCTGAGTGGTGGGTCTACCCTAGGAGATATCTTTTTCTGAAAATTGTTCTCAGCGGTTTGTTGGTCTATCCAATCTGCAGTTCTATAGCTTCCTTTGGAATGTGAGAGAAAATATGGCAAACTGTCTGTAGAAAATTTGCAAAACTGACTTGTAATCATCAAATCACGTCGATATATGGCATAAGAACCCTTGTGGATGCGAATTGTGTGTGCCTCTTTGCTGTTACCTAGGTCCTCCTTTCTGTCAATCAGAATGATGGGATTCAGGGAGGGGAAAAAAAGAGGAAAAGGATCGCATTTAATTTAACATATTTTTTTAAGGACTAAACCATAATTCTTTAATTTGGCTATAGTTTGTGTTATTCAGTAGGCAGTAACTAATTATTCACTAACGAGCAAAACCTTGTGGTTTGGAATCAGGTTTAAATATGTCGACCATGAGACTTCCCTCTCCTTGCATATTCAGAAGTGCACCCCGGAGCAGAAGCAGTGGTGCAGCAATCAAGAGTCCATCTTCTTTGGGATCTGTAAAGAGAATCTCTAAAGTGTTCGGCTTGAAGTCTTCCTCCTTCAGAGTATCTGCAATGGCAGTGTACAAAGTGAAGCTGATTGGGCCAGATGGCAAAGAGGATGAGTTTGAAGCCCCTGATGACACATACGTCCTAGACGCTGCCGAGGAAGCAGGATTGGAGCTGCCTTATTCATGCAGGGCAGGGGCATGCTCAACCTGTGCAGGGAAGTTGGTGTCAGGTTCAGTTGACCAATCGGATGGATCTTTCCTCGACGAGAAGCAGATGGAGATAGGGTATGTGCTGACCTGCGTCTCATACCCAACTTCAGACTGTGTGATTCACACACACAAGGAAGGTGAACTCTACTGAATTATGTTTTGTGTCATGACTTTTGAGTAGATTAATGAGGAAGGAGAACTGTATTGAATGTACTGCTCTTATTGTAGAGAATTGTGGGCCAGATGATAATACCATTGTTGGTTCTGTAGTGTTTCAGGTCATGTTTGTGATACTTTCTCCTTTAGGCCTTAATGTGAATCTTTGTGCTCAACATTTATCAAACGCTTGGTTCATGCCTTAAAATCCATTATTTTCTATGAGCACACAATAAAGTTTATAACTATACACCAAACTAAACTTAAAACTCAAAACATGATTATACATTAGAACTTTTAAGAACATGAGCAACATGTTTGAATGTTTCTCCGTCTAGATTTGGTACTAGTTTTCCTCGGCTACTTGGATTTCAAAAGATCAAGGATGAATTGAGTTCGCTATTTTGATTTGTAGATTAACGAAAGCTCTTAACAAATAAAGTTAAAGGGTGTGTTCCTTTGAAAAGAAAAAGAAAGTGGGTGAAGGGAAAAAAAAAAAACTTAAAATTTTCTTTCAAAGAAATCATTAAAAGATGAAGAAAGTTTTTGGGAGGTCGTCAATATTTAGAAAGTGCAATAAAAGAAAAGAGAGTGTGTGTTCTTGCACACTGAACCCCGAGAAATGCAAGAAAACTCAATTTTGTTTTACTTCCTCCAACTCTCTCGCCAAACACACTCAAAAGGAAAAACAAAAGAAAGAAAAGGGAAAGAGACTCTTTCCTGCTCACATCCCAAATGGTAGGATCCTAATATTTCTTTATTAATGATCGGGTTCTCTGATGCAAACCAAGCATGGAGATGGAAGAGCTGATGAAAAATGGGAAGCAGCGAAGATGAGTTTCTCAAATTTTCCTGCTTGGCTTCTTTTGAGAACTCCTTCCATAGCAAATCCCTAAAAAAATGAAGGAAGAGGAATACAAATAGTTGAACTGAAGCTCAAAACATCTTTGGTAGTAACATTAGATTTTCCTGGTAGAACATTACAAGATAATCCTTTCAACAGAAAACCAAACATGAAATAGCACTCACAAAAAAGTATGGTGCTAGTGTTAAATCGATGTTCGATCAACAGGAGCTTAAAGATGTACCAGCTCCATGCAACACAGCTTACTGGAACACGTTTGCCACTCATTTGTCTTTCCAGCGCCTTTTCCCCTTCTAACGCAATAGGAACAATACTCTTTTCCTCTGATCATGTCTAGTTGTGAAGGAAAAGGTTTCATCACCCCGTGAATGGAGGTTTGGAAAAAAGGTCCTTCAAACTTACCAAGTCCCACCATATTTGGAAGTTTGGGAAAAGAAGGTCCTTCTATAAATTCGTGAACGAAAGTTTGGAGAAGAATGTCTAGGAAAGGCGGAAGCAAATCGTACGTGTTCTTCCCTGTGGCCATGAGTGTTGGAAGGCCAAGATCAATTGGGTTGTATGGGTTTAACAATTGTAACCACCTCTTGGAGAGATCCATAAACATATCCTCTGGGTTCTTCTCTATGGCCATGGGTGTTAGAAGGCTAGCATCAATTGGTTTGTACGGATGTAATAGTTGTAACCACCTCTTAGAGAAATCCTGGCTTCAAAACCGTTGGCCATTAGGAAGAACCCAAGAAAGAATACAAAAGATATGCTTCTGAGAGATCCTGGCCTTCAAAAACGCTTGTCACTGGGAAGAACACAGATGATATGGTTCCAAGAAAGACTAGGATATTTAGAATTAGTATTGAATGATAAAGAAGTTGTTGGGGGTGCTTGTAGCAGCACCCTAAAACAAATGACCTTATGTGGGGGATATTTCAGATTTGTAGAAAGGTTGAAGAGTCAACACATCATGCTTTGCTTATCTGTTCACAAGCAAAGTGTGCTTGATTTGGTGTTGCTATTCCAAGTTTGGGACATAATGGCTGACCACCTTTCTATTGCTGAATGGTGGATTAAGCTTCAAGATTATGGATAACAAATAAGAAGAGGGGGTACATGAAAGGGTTTTTGATACATATTGTGTGCACAAATTTCGTTCACCCACAATATAATGAGCGTTTGCAATTAGGAGTCGCCACTTATTAATTCAGAAGGGATAAGTCTCGGGGTTATGGATAAGGTCTTGGTCTACATGAGAGTTCTAGGTAAGAGGTTCGATTAAATCCCAGGGAAGTTGTTAGGCACACTGGGACCCTATTTTGCAATGGTTACCTACTCCCTAAGTATAAGCCAAATTAATGTCAAATATTGTTCAAATGTCTTATTTTAGGTTATACTAATCCAAGATGGGAAAAACTAACTAGGGTCAAACCCGAATTGGCTTGCCTACGTACTCAAATGGGGTGAGATCAGACCCGAGCATAGTTCTAGCACATGAGTCTGTGCCAAGGCTAGGGGAGTGTGTGTGTCAGTGTGCACCGGGGAGGCTTATGGTCTAGCCCGGAGGCTAGGGTTTGGTTGACCGGGTTGGTCATGTGCAAGGTGTAGGGTTGGTTTGGGCCCGGATGCTAAAGGCTTAGTTTGGTATACTAAGGATTAGGCCCGGTAGGCTAAAATTTGCTTAACCGGAGTTAAGGAGACAAGTTAACCATGGTTAGAGTTGCTAGCCAGGGTTAAGAGAAAAGTTAACCATGATTAGGACTGCTAACCATGGTTGGCAAGATCCAAATTCAGATTTTTGGTATTTTTTCATTTTTTAAAGATATTTTTAGGAATTTTCAAAATTTTCTAAGGGTTAAATGAGTTTGACAACGGTTAAAAGTTAACCGAGGTTGAGTTAACCCCAATTAAAAGGTATGGTCTGGTCAGGGTGGGCCCAAGTAGCATGGCAGGACCTACAATGGTCTCCTACCTAGTCTAGGCCCTGTACAAGGCCCATTTAACAGAAGATTGGAATTGGCGGTAGATTGTTTACTACCAATTCCAAATCCTTGCAGATTTGGAATTGCGGTAGACAGTTCACTGTCATTCTCAGTCATCACTGGAAATGACTTTGTTGGTCAGGGGTGAACCTATAGGGTCTTAGACCTTTAAGGTCGATGAGGGGAATCTGTCAGGTGTCCTAGGCCTGTTGTGGGCCCAGTGTCTGATCTGAAGTAGGCCCATAGTGGCCAGTTACAGGGTAAACCAGAAAACCCGGAATGTCGGTAAATAGTTTACCGACATTCTGAAGAGTTTCTTTTTGTTGAGGTCTTAACCATGATTAAACTATTGGGATGAGCCTGGAAGGACCAGGGTAGGTAGCGGGAAGTCTCATGAACCAAATCTAGTCCTTGAAATGGACCAGGGCTCAACCAACAGGGGCTACGGCTACTGTAAAAAGGAAGTCCAGGAATGGCTACAGTTATTCCTAGTTTTTTCCAGAAAATTAATTTCTCCCCCACAATGCTGCACTATGACACCTCTAGGCGGTTCCTTATGGACTGAGGACCCCTTGGAAGGTTTGGGGAGGATCTGTGCACATAAGGAGCCTGGTGGCTAGAGCTCACTCCCTCGAGAGGGTCCCTGTAGAGCCCCGGTCCCTTTTCACATTTAATGCATGACTTTTTAGTTGCCATTTTGCCTTTAAAGAGGTATAATTAATAAACAAGGGAGAAATCAGAAATTCCGAAACGTCAGAAATGTTCATTTTCGAAAGACGGACCCAACGCAAGTTGAATCGTCAAGATCCGTCGAGCGAGTCAAAAGATACGGCCAAAATAGTTTGGACCTGCAGGCAACCGATCGCTCGGTCCATGGAGCAATCGATCGGTCCAAAACCGATCGCTCGGAGGCTATCGACTGGTCAAGATTTTTCTATGGGGAAATTTTCCAGAGAGTGAAATTTTAACCGATCGCTCGGTTATGAAACCGATCGATCGGTAGGCAACCGATCGATCGGTCATTAACACCGATCGCTCGGTACTCGCGTTTTTGCAGAATTTTCACTGGGGGGCATTTTCGGAATAAGGGTGTTATACCTTTTCTTATATAGGATTGCCCGAGCCTTTAGGGCTCATTCTAAACACTTAGAAGAATTGGGAGATTAGAAGAGAGGAGAAAGGGTTCCTAAACCTAGGGTTTCCATTTTGAAGAGAAATCTAAGGGTTTTGAAACCCTAGATCAACCTCAAGCTCGATTTCTTCAAAGATTTCGGTTCAAGCATTCGTGGAGCTCGTGTGGGGCACTCTCCTCAAGCTAGGGCAGCAACTCACGTGCATTTGGTGGAGGATTTCTTCCCCCATTTGTCAAGGTCGGTACTTCTTACTACCCTCCTAGTTATAGCTTCTCTTTTCCTTTATTTCTTCTTGTTTTCCTTCCCATGTATATGTGTTATGAGATTGGTGGTATGAATGGTGAATGGAGATGGATGTTGGCGAATGGATGCCGTGTGGATGATGTGATGAACGAATGGGAAAGGGCATCGTACTAATAATGAACATACAAGTGTGATGTGAGCATAACCCACCTAGAAAAGCATGATCTAGGTTTGAGTGAATAATGAACACACCCCATGTTTGATGAAATGCCAAGGTGAACAAAATAAATGATAAATTAAGGGAACCTACGCTTGATTGCTCTTTAAATTGTTAGGGTTCATGATAGTGTGTTTCCTACACTTCTTAAAATGCGTAGATTATTACTCACTTAAATTGCTATATGCTATGCTTTGTGAATTACCCCAAATTGCTATATTTAATTCCAAATGCAAGTATACACACGATCTCACGAGCACGCATGAAATGACGTGATTTACCGATGTTTTAAGTATGGGGCGTAGAGGTGGGGCATATCCTAAGATATGTTTCACTTCGCTTTTGACAAGGGCAAGACAATCATGCATTTCATAGGGAAAGGTCTCCCACCCCCTCGCATAACATGCATAGCATCGCATGACACGCATAGCATAGCATGGCATGACACGCATAGCATAGCATCACACATCACGCATGGATGCTAGTTGCGACGGGCTATGAACGGCAACTAGGCATTCACATTCCGCATGGATGCTAGTTGCGACGGGCTATGAACGGCAACTAGGCATTCACATTCTGCATGGATGCTAGTTGCGACGGGCTATGAACGGCAACTAGGCATACCCATCTGCATATAGGGTACTAGTTGTGACGGACTATGAACGGTAACTAGGCATGTGAACATGTTTAAATTATGAACAAGCAAGCATGATACTCGCATGACACGCTCATGACATGACACGCATGATATGACAAGATAAGACAACATAACAAGTTTCAAGCACGGAAATGGTATTTTCAAGTCAAGTCAAGTGCACGATGTTTTCAAGAGGTTTCATCGGCTTTCTACGAAATACAAGTATGATTATAAATTGTTTTGCTTCCTTGTATGATATAAATTGTTCATGTTCTATATATGCAACTTGCTTCCTCCTTTATGTATGCTATCTGTATGCTATGACTATTAGTTAGTGCTTAGTACCCGCTGAGTATTCCATGCTCAGCCGTACTTCTTATGTCGGCAGGTGACGGCGGGGCAGCTGCTCCATTTGATATCTGTGCTCCGAGTCCATGGGTGGAGGAGGAGTACGTCGAGGAGCCTTTTGAGGAACCTCTAGTAGAGGGTTACCATTAGGTGGTTGTAGATTCTGAGTGGATTAGCTGTGGGTGAGATGAGAGATTATATCCATGTATTTTGGCGGGTCTGTCCGCACTTTCTTCTGGTTACTTTTTGTATAAACTTGGACCATATGTATATACTTAGAGGTTTGTTAGACTTCCGCTGTGTTTTATAGTTATGTTTCCGCTATAATGTCCTCTATTGTATATGCTCTGTGGGTTTTTGCAGGTCGGTTTGTCAAGCAAGTCATGTAAGTCATGATTGAGTCGTCCAAGATTCACTCTAACTCCTAGGGTGGGTTTTGGGTCGCGACAGTCCCCATGCCTATGAAGAGGCAAGGGGGTATACAACACCAAAACAGGATAAGAAGGACCCCTGGAGTAGGACCAAGGGCTTATAGAGGCTTTTATAGAAAATAATGGGGGTAGGGGAAGGCCCTACCCTGTTGCTTTGACTCCCACAGTGGTGGAGGTGGCGGTGCACGGTGGTGGAGAACTGGGAGAGGCCTGGGGTGATCCCTGGGTACTATGGGATCTCCCCTCAGGTGGAGGACTGAGAGAAGGAGGCTAGGTTTCGTTTTGCACAGAAATTCAATAGAGCTTCTTTGATAATTTTCGGAATGGCTTTAGGCTTGAAGGGGCATTTATAGGCTAAGGGGGACCTAGGGTAGTTTAGGGATATTAAACAAGGGTGTAGGACACGAGGGAGGCGAAGCTGGGGTGTCCAAAGGGGTGCCAGACAAGTTTCACGTAAACTTCAGGAATTGCGGTAATTCCAGTACCGTCATTCATGTTCTAGGCTAAAAAGGGAATGACGGTAGATATATTACCGCCATTATTTGTTTTTTGCCAAACATGCCCAGACCACTTGCTTTTGGTCTGGATTACTGTAACATTTACTAAAATTGGTAATGGCGGTAAAATTATTACCGTCAATACCTGATTTTTCAAAAAATGGGTCTGGCCCTCCACCAATGGTCATCTAAGGTTTGTGGGTCCATGCTTGGACCCACAGGGTGGTTTGGTTGTTGGTTTTGGGGTCTCTGGGACTAGAAATGGGCCTTCAGCCCTAGGGTTAAACTAGAGGTTTAACTAGGGTTTATCTATGGGTTGACCTAGGGTTTGCCTGGGGTTCGACCTAGGGTTTGACTATGGTTGACCTAGGGTTTACCTATGGTTAGGGTAGGGTTTGACTTAGGAGTAACCACAATTAAGGAGTTAACCTAGGGGTTGACTTAGGGTTTGCTCAGAGTTGACTGGGGTTAACTTAGGATTAAGAAACTTAACTATGGTTTAAGAATGGATGTAAAAATTGGGTGCTTACATAGATCATCTCTTTGATATGGTGTATTTGGAATGTTTGGAATGAGAAGTTGTTTGAGGGTAGACAGATTGATCCTTGTGCAACTATTGTTAGAAGCGGAGAGTTTGCTACAGAGATTTAAGGTGTTGTTGTCTCTAGTAGGGAACATTCTTTATGTGGGAGTAGAGTTCACACCATTTTGTAACGTCCCAAAATCTCATGTTGGCATAAAGAAGACTTTGGACACGTGACACTGCATTCCATATCCATATCCATATAACATGCAAGACAAATTAAATATGAGTTTATAAATTTCTTCTATATTAAACCAAATAGAACTTCAATCTAACAATATAAATCAACTGTTGACCAACTAACAAATAATAATCTGATCACCCATATGATCTCAATACTGAATTTAAAACCTAAACAACATATTTAAATTTGTCTTATTACATTCCTTTCAACTGAATTAAAACAGTTAACTAAAAACTCAATAGTAAGGATAGTAGTCCGGATTGATCTCTTCCTCAAGAATCACATTCCTGTTCTTCTTGGTACTCCTCTTCTATTCAAGATTCCAGAGCACAAATATCGAACCATTCTGAAACTATCAACATAAAAAATATGATTGAGCAAACGAAAGCTCAGTGCACACAAAGTGTAGCTAACAATATCATAACTTATAATCATTGTCATATTTTATTATAAACAAACATATCTTACAGTTCATGTGTGGAAATATGTAAACATAACACCATCCATGGCATGTAAGACTCGTGACTTGTGTAGACATGTAAGACATGTTCATGATTATAAAAGTTCTTGGAAGCATGTGTATCAATGCATGTTTTGATTATGCATGTAACATGAAAGTTTCCCAATGCTTGTAACATGAAAGTTTCCCAATGTCTGTGACATGAAAATTTTTGTGCATGGACTTGTACTTGAGCTTGGACTTGTGAGACATGTGTTTATAATACTTATTATGCAGTGTGACATGTGCTTAAGTGTCATGGTTAACTTTCATCTAGGTTATCCCTTAGATTCCAACATCAAAATATAGAATTCCACCAAAGTCACAATATAACTAAGGTTAATGAATTCCGGACTTTGAGATTATCCTCTAAGTATTTACCTATCTAAAATTTAACCAATTCATATACGTGTATAATTAAGCATAATTTACATGAAAGTCATACAAGAATAATTTATGTACATAGAATAGAATCACAATTAACATAATAAAATTCCATATATAATCATCATTCGACCATAGTCTCTCCTTTATGATCTCATTCATGTGCAAACCCTAAAAAGTATCTCCTTCGTCAAGATTAATATGTGCATGAGAGTTCCTAAAACAATCATAATATCATGCCCAAATCTCAATAGAATATTTAATCCACCATCACAACATCAATAGCATATCAAATCTCATATAACTTATTATATTCATGATTATTAATACAAAATCCTCTTGAAATAATACAAAACTTTCATCAACATAACTTAAAAGCATGAAATCATCATTCCCAGATCTTAAAGCCATGATAGTATATATATTATTAGGTTAGAACAGTGTGTGGTACCTTCCTTGATCGCTTCCCTACGATCTCTTGCTTGAGAATGACCTTGGATGAGATCTTCAAGCTCTCCCTTCTTCTTTAATGAGAACTCCTTGAGAAAATCTAATTTTTTCTTTTATTTTTCTCTCTAATAATTTTTAAAATGTTAGAATACCTAATGAGAACTTGTGGGTTAATTCCTCATGAGTCAGGTGTATGTGTGAGTCTGTGTGTGTGTGTCCTTCTGGTCGTTTGCCTACTGGCTTGCCTTGTGGTAAGTTAGTCTACCAAAAAAATCTTTAGTCTCACCTCTGGCAGGTATGATAGTGTACTTGTCCTCAAAAGGTTTCATAGCCACTCTTACGGTTGGTACCCGTTTTAGAGTATGCTTGTGGGTTGATTCCTCATGAGTCGGGTGTGTGTGTGTGTCCTTCGGGTCGTTTGCCTATTGGCTTGCCTTGTGGTAAGTTAGTCTACAAAAAAAAAAGGTCTTTATATAGGCAATAACAGAGTTGGAAAGTGTTTAGAACCGCTAAAAATACTATTTACACTGTACTATTCATGTAGTTACTATTCACCTTATTTACAGTTTTGCCACTGAACTTTGAATAATTCTAGAGAGCTCAATTCTTATCGTATTAACTTGAAATTTGAACCATAGCTACTTTAGGTCATATAGAATCTATCCTAAAATTTTCATACATTTTGAGTAACAAAAAATGACCAAAATACCCCTCTTATGATAGATGCAATTTCGCCTATTTTGACAATTTTCTTTGCTTTAAACCTTAATCATTGACCATGCAATACATATAATTTTAGTTAAAACTTTACATAGACATATTTAGACATAGTTAATCATCAATTAAACATTCTTAGGCATCAATTAACATTAATTAAATTTTTTAAAGCAAAAGTTCTATATTTTCATTCAATGTGCACTAGTTTCAAGAAAAACAAGTTTTAGGTCTCTACACAATTTGACCATGTCTGATTCTTTGTCTCCTCCTCCTCCTCGAGGGTGGACTAAGTTAAACTGTGATGGGGTGGTGTCCTCCAATGGAGTACATATACCTACCGGACTTTGTGTCTGAGACCATTTTGGTCATATCATTGCTCGTCATGCTTCTATTTGTCTGGGTAACTTAGTCATTGTAGCGGAAGCATATGATGTCTTTCAAGGGGCGTTATTGGTGGTGAAGAGTGGTTGGTAAGTAGTTGTCCTTGATTCAGATTTCCTAGAGTTAATGGAGTCGTTGTTATCGACTTCTTATCCATGTTGTGAGACGATCAAGGCTATCACCCATGATATCCAAGAAGTGTGTCGTTCGATAAGTCTGGTTACTTTCGCCTTTGTTCGTCGGGTTGGGAATCACAAAGCTCATGAGATTTCATTAAAAGCTTTGAAGAGTTTTTCTGAATTCAATTCTAGGTGTCCTCTGTGCTCTAAGATCCTAGCTTTCCTTTTGTCTGTTGTTGGTTGTATTGCCGATTCTCAACAAAAAAAAAAAAACTTATGTGGAGCCACAAGTGGGCTGCCATTTTTTATTTTAGGGTAAATTACATTAACATCCCCTGAGGTTTTGTGAAATTACAAAAATCTCCCCTCTAGTTTTTGAAATTACACTAACCTCCTCTGAGGTTTGCCAAAATTACAGAAACCTCCTCTCTAGTTTTGAAATTACGCTGCCCTCTGTGAGGTTTGGCAAAATTGCATAAACTTCCCCTTGTTTTTGAAAGTACACTGTCCTCCCCTACCAAGCTCGTCAAGTTGACGCCATTAACGGATGACTCTTTTTCAATTTTATCTTCATTGATTTATGTTAGAACTGACGTACCAATGCTATGTAATTAGGGCTGTAAATGGAGCTCCGAAATATCCGAATCCGGCTCTGTTTAGTCGGATAATATCCGAATAAAATATCCGGTAGATCGGATTCGGATAAGAAATATGATATCTGTTTATAATCGGATCGGATTCGAATAGTGTTATATCCGCTCCGCTAAATATCCGACCAATCGAGAGCCAGCCATGTGATGCGAGCTATTTTCTATGGTTTGCTTGTTAATCCAACAATCCAGAGTAAGTTCCAAGTTAAATCCTAAAACCTCTTTAGGGAAAACCATGTTCTACAAAACCATGTGATGCGAGCTGTTTTCTATGGTTTGCTTGTTAATCCAACAGTCCAAAGTAAGTTCCAAGTTAAAACCTAAAACCTCCTCAGGGAAAACCATGTGCTACAAAACCAAAACCCTTTGTTTCTCACAAAACCACGAAATGAAGAGACACACTCGTCTCTCTCCCCTACTTGGTCTCTCCCTTCCGTCTCCCCCCATCCCCATCCCCATCTACCATCTCCAATTAAGATCAAATAGCTTCAGTGTCGTTTGTCATTGTTGTCACCAACACCAACGCATGTCGTGATCATGATCCTAACATCATCTTCTTTTGTGGTTAGGTTCATGTACTCCCTTTCTTCTCATTTCCAACTGAGATTGATCATCTCCTTCTCATGTCCTCTCTTTAGGGTTAATTTATTTTCCTATTTTCAGAAAATTTTAACTTTCAAATCCCTAAATATCAAAAATAGTTATTTGAAAGTTGAAACCCCAATTTTTTTTCCTCTCCCAAATCTCTGAAAGGGTTTCTATTCAACATTATTACATATACTTTATTTTCCTTTTGATGATTAATTTATAGAAAAATTAGTTTGGAAATGATGGTAGGCTTGGTAGCCATGTATACTTCTCTTTAATTTCTCTAATCGGATAATTAGATATTATCTGAATCTGAATTCGGAGTTGAATACAAATATTATGTTTTACTATCCGGTGGATATCGGACCGAATTTGGATAGTCAAATATTTTAATCGAATCGGATACCGATATACCCCTATCCGCTTCGAATCCGCTCCGTTTACAACCCTATATGTAATAGATAAGACAAATAGAGAAGGAAAGCAAGTGTAACGCTTCAAGGCGCACTGAAAATCCGTTCCTTAAGACGTTATTTGCCTCCACTACTTGTCGACAAACGGGTTTATAGCGAACCGCCTCCAAGATACAATGAAGCCTAACAAATCGTTGTTGTTGATCTATGTCTTGCAGTGACGTGCAAGATCAACCCCAAGCTTTTTAAGCAACGGTAGAAAAGTGATGATTTCAGTGCTTCCAGATGACTTACAAAGACTTTTTTGTTGTTTTGAATGATAAAAAAAATTAATTAATTTGAACCTAGGAACCCAAAGAAGTTATATATGTTTTCATAAGAGGTTCTTGCCCTCTTCAAAACACTCATTCAACGGGCATGTTCCTATTACCAAGGTGACCGTTAGGGAGAAGTTGACCTTTGAAGAGTATGCCAACAAATCCTTGCAAACAGTTACTTATGTAGAGTAGCCTTCATAATAGCGGGGCTAATAGAAAACTCTTATAAGCGACACACCAAGAACCCTCAGATCTTGGGGATGTCTCAATCCAACAGTGAATCCAGCTAACCCAAAACAAGGAGTGGTTTTGGTACAAAACCACCTCTTTAAAATCCCGCAAATTCCTCCTCGCGTTCACTCATCCTTGCGAATAAAATTCCGTTCTCACCTTGCAATTTCACCATTGCTGGAGAATCGAAGATTGCAGACTCAATTTGACTTCTTTGGTAAGGTTTTGAGATTTTCTGGTTTGAATCCATTGTTATAGCGGCACCGTTCTGTTGAATTTCCAACTTTCTCTACTTCTGCTGTAGATGCCTATGGCTATGAGATCAACATTTCCTGTGGGTTGGAAAAAATTTATAGTTTTTACAATTTTAGCGGATGCATTGTCATGCAATTTAGGAAATCACCCATTTTTCTGCAATTTGATTATACAAATTAAGGAAATAATGAAAAGTTTGGAGCAACCCGTTGCAATTGGTTATTCTTTTTATGGTTTTAACTAATATGTTACAATAATCTGAACCAAAAAATATAAAGAATAAACCAAAATGATGATGCAGGGAATGGAATTAGTTGCTTGAAGAGATCATGAACACACAATGGACTAATGAAGAGAACAAGCTCTTCGCAAATGCTCTCACAGTATGCAAAAAAAAAAACTACTTGATGAGATCTTCCCAAGGCCTTGATGTGGCATTGTTCTAAGGGAGAGTGAAATGAGGGAGAGAACAGAAGTTTATTCGCGAGGAGGAATTTGCAGGATTTAAAAGAGGAGGCTTTGTACCACAACTACTCCTTGTTTTGGGTTAACTGGATTCACCGTTGGATTGAGACAAGCTCAAGATCAAAGGGTTCTTGTTGTGTCGCTTATAAGAGTCTCCTATCAGCCCCGCTATTAAGAATGCTACTCTACTTATGTAACCCTCAATGGTATTAGAAATAGCAATGGTCAAATGTTATTCAATTTGATAGTTGTCTAACTTAAGGTTATAACTACTTTCCTACGGTTACAACTTTTGGGAAAAGGAAGTTCACTCCAAAACCCACCACATATTTAAAGCATGACATCACCAACCTCTAGTATGGCATTACCAACCTCTATGTGTAGACTATAAACGGATGCAAATATTATCCGTATCTGATTTGTATCCAAATCCATTGAGTCGGATAATTATTCGAAAAGGTATCTGGTGGAGCGAATTCGGATAGTAAACTTACTATCCGTTTATAATCGGATACAAATTCGGATACTTGTATATCCGATCCTATAAATCTCCATCCAATTATATAATATATATAAATAATATATTTTAAATTTATAAAATTTGTATAACCTTTAAAATATATTTTTTAAATAAAAATTTATGTGTTTTTACATTTTTTAAATATTAATTTATTTTTTAAAAACATTTTTAAAAGTAATCGGATAATCTAGATACTATCCAAATTCATATATTTTAATCGGAGTCGGATACGGATATCATATTTCACTATTCGCCGAATATTTATTCAGATTCGGATATTCGAATATATAATCGGATACAAATTCAGATATACCACTATCCACTCCGTTTTCAGCCCTATCTATGTGGTTCCCTTGCTGTTTAACAACTAAAACAAGAACAAGTGCATGGCCTTGCTATACACTGTCTTACACACTAACAACACTCATCATAATATTTTAGAAAATATCCAACAATTTACTCAAGGAAACACATCATATAACCAAGTTGATTGACTTGAAGAAGAGCATGCCATAATCAAAATGGAAAATGCTTAATAGACCATGCACTCCGTTATGTAGTGAAATGCCGGTCCTCATTAGTCCATTGCCACTCTTTTAACATCCACTAATTGTGGTTAAGATTCACTCATCCCTAGGGTTCATCCATCCAACCATGGTTTTTAGAAGAAAAAAATATATTAATTAATCTCAATTTAGTTAATCTTAATTGTAATTAAAAGGGGTTATAAGGTACACTTGGACATGACAATCCACTAGATAGCCGACCGCAAGGTCCTCTAATCACCTCAATGAAAATTCATCTATTTCAATAACGACATACTAATGGAAATGACTGACAACTGAAGTAGAGGGGATGACAATGTAATTTCAGAAACAAGAGGAGAGGATTTGCAATTTAAACCTCAATGCATGTTAGTGTAATTTCAAAAACAAAAGAGGTTTTTGCAATTTCACCAAACCTCAAGGAGGCCAGTGTAATTTACTCTTTATTTTATTAAATGAAATTTTTTAAGGGTAAATTACATTGACCTCCCATGAGTTTGGTGAAATTGCAGGAACCTCCCCTCTTATTTTTGAAATTACAATGTCCTCCCCTATCAAACTCGTCAAGTTGACACCGTTAATGAAGGATGCTATTTTACGATTTTACTCTCATTTATTTATGCTAGGAAACGACTTCATTTACCCCCATTTATTTACTCGAGGAAACGATTCCATATAACTAAATTGACAGACTTCAAGAAAGGTAACGGCATATTATCAGAAGGAAAAATTTGTTATCAATAAATGAAGTAGATGAGATGTCAGTGTAATTTAAAAAATAAGAGGGAAGGTTTATGCAATTTCAACAAACTTCAATAAAGGTTAATGTTATTTTTAAATTAAAAAAACAAGAGAGAAAGGTTTATACAATTCCACTAAAACTAGTTAACTTAGGTTAATGTAATTTTCCTAACATATTTGAATTGTAAGAGTGTACATTCCTCTTGATTTTTTTAAAATCAGTAAAACACAAACAAAGATAATAATAGTAAGGAAAAGAAAAGAAATCTTTAAAAGAGTGGCCAGCAATCCTCAAATATACCTTCTTTTTTTATATATATAATAAGCTTTTGAAGTTTTTTTTTTTTAAAGGCTCATGAAAACAGAGGAAGTAAATCAAAAGTAAAAAAAAAATGTTTCCTTCAACGATCTCCCAATCTCCATGCAAAACTACGTTTTCCATTTCGAAAAACCCTAAAAAACCTGCTTCAACTATCACATCAATGGCGACCAAGAGAAGCGTCGCTGCTCCGCAGAGGAGGACTATGTCCGCTTTCGAAGCTCGTGTCTCACTCGTTCTAGCTCTAGCTTCTCAGACGTCATCTCTTTCTCAGAGACGTAAATGTTCATAACGAAAACCCTAGAAATTTCGATATTATTTTTAGAGACCGCCGTTTAATCGATCTCTTTGGTTTCTGTTCTGTTGCAGTTTTAATGGAATTAGCGACTGAAACTGTGAAATATGCTTTTCCCCGGAGATTTGAGAGTCGAAATCTTGAAGAAGCTTTGATGTCAGGTAGTTTTTTTTTATTCATTTGTTTGTTAATTGTAAAATTCTTTGGGAATTAATATGTGTGTGATAATCTTCGGTTTCTGGTTTGTGCTATTTCTGTTTCTTCTTTAGTGCCAGATCTTGAAACTGTAAAATTTAGGGTTTTGAGCCGGACGGACCAGTACGAGATCAGAGAAGTTGAGGTAAGAATTTACTTCCTAACTTTTTGGCTCTGAGAATTTGATTATATTTATTTAATTTAGAGAATTGGGATTTGCAGTCATCCTGTTATCAGCTTAAGATAAACTGTGGTTAGTTTTTATTGTCATTACATTTCTTTTGTGTGTTTGTGTGGAATTAAGAGAAATTTCTCTGGACGAAATTTTTTCTATTCCTTTTTCTGTCATTCTTGTTCTGAAAAGTAGGAAGAGGCAATCATTCTCTCTCTCTCTATTTTTTTTTTTTTTTTTTGAGTTTTCAATTAAGAATATTATATGCTGAGGGGATTTCCTTTTTATAGTAGTTTTAAGATTTGGGAACTAAGTTATTAGGATATTATTTCCATTAGAACTCTTTTTATTCAGTAAATCTTTGTGCTCTTTGTATTTGATTCATAGCATCTTTCAGAATTTAGAGGATGTCTTATTTCATAAACATTCCAATTTGATGATCTTAATCATCCATTAATATTTTTTGGAGGGCTATAAAAAAAATGAGAAATGGTTCTGGAAAAAAAGGGTCTATAGAAACATGTGTTACGATCATCCAATGAGGTTGGTATTCTCCGTAGATCTCCTTGATGGAAGCTGTCAAATGGTGGATGGAACCCCCCAAATTTCTGTATGTGATCTATGCGTGCACATATGCAGATGATAGAATTTTAAAATAGTGGCGTGCACCATCCAGCATTAGCTCCGTGTTTATCACTATGCCATTAGCATTGGGCACTTTTGACAGCTTCCTGCCTCCTCTATTCTGCTTAATCTGTCTGGCTATTATTATATGAAAAGCTTATATAGCTTTAGATACTCAATCTATTTCCGTTAAGAAACTGATGCCTCTTCTTGAACAACAACAACTAGAGGTTTCTATGTTCTTAGGTGGTAACTCCACTTATTACATACATACAATTTCTTTTTGGATCCTACTCCACATGAACCTGTATTTCTAATATGGGCTGATTGTGAAACAGCCTTACTTTATAGCAGAGACGACAATGCCCGGGAAGAATGGATTTGATTTCAATGGCTCATCGCAATCTTTCAATGTCTTAGCTGAGTACCTGTTTGGTAAGGTATTTCTGATAATTTTTGAAGAAATATAAAAGTGAACTACACTCAGACCATTTTGGCATATTTTTACCTCTGGTATGTGCTTATTCTGCCCTTTGCACTGCTCTTAGAATATTGCAGCAGAAAAAATGGAGATGACTACTCCTGTTTTTACTCGTAAGGCTGAATCCGAAGGGGAGAAAATGGAGATGACAACACCTGTGATAACGAAGCGAGTAAGTCTTGTACATGGTTCATTCATTAAACTTGCAGTTTCAGGTATACTGAAAATGTTTGTGATATTCTTATTTTTCAAAAGCGAATACTTAGGTGAGTGAGTCCCACACGTCCGACTCACCTGTGAGTACACCTGCTCATTTCTTGCCAGGAGATATCTTGTCTAAAAATCAACCTGCTCAAATGATTCCAGCCATTTTTTCTCTCTCATTCCTTAGGTGATTCAAAAGACTATAGGAAAGGTGCACATAAGAAGTCTAGAGATTAGATGGTATGATCATATGGTTGGGTGCATTTTTTTTCTTGCTCATGATCTCCTTGCTGGGTCACATCAAGTGTACAGCACTGCTAGGTCGATTCGGAGGTTGAAAGTATTGTTATCCTGTTCTATATAGTCTGCTTTCTTAGTTTTCTAACATAGTTGTTCAATTTGAATCATGATCTAATATGATAACATTGTTATCAAGTTGGGAGATCAAGAAAAGTGGCAGATGTCATTCGTCATGCCCTCGAAGTATGGTGCCAACTTGCCTTTGCCAAAGGATCCTTCCGTGAGGATCAAAGAGGTGCCAGGGAAACTTGTTGCAGTTATAGCCTTTTCAGGTTCGTTCTTCACTTGACCTGGACACCATGAATTTTCTCTGTGGTATATGGATTTACATTTCTGAAAGTTTCCCTTGATTCTGTTGTTGAAGGATTCGAAAATGATTTCTGCATTTGAACTTGAATGGATACACAATATTTAATTTTTGAAAGCTAATACATTATATAATAACATGGGATATTTAATTGTTATATAATTCATATTATCATGTACTAATGCTAAGAAAATTAAGAGGTATAGTGTACAATAAAATTTCTATTTGTGGCCTTCTCGCCTTTTCCATTTTGGATCAGGTTTTGTCACGGATGAAGAAGTTAAACAACGGGAGTCAAAGTTACAAGATGCTCTAAGGAATGACAGGGAGTTCCAAGTAAAACAGGATGGATCAGTGGAAGTTGCACAAGTAAGACTGACTCAGAACAACTTGATTTTCAGGCAGTACATATATATGCATGAAAGAGAATTCTATTTTGAAATGTCTTGTGATTGCAGTACAATCCCCCATTTGCGCTTCCGTTCACACGGCGTAATGAGATACTGCTGGAAGTTGAAAGAAAGCAAGAATAGCTCCTCGCTGTAAAATATCAAGCAATGCCTGAACACTCACCACATATACTAAATTTATTACAGATTATACTTTGTAAAAAAAACTATAGATAGTTCATGTTGGTTGGTCGCCCGCCCGTGTACAATTTTGTAATCTTCTATCCAAATACCCTTCAGTTTGTGAATGTTGTATGTTTATCTGTGGAAATATCCACCCTGCAAATCAATGCTAATCAATATGCATCAATGCTCTGGGTTCTTTTTAATTTTTGATAGTCTACAGTTCTCTCATATGGTAGACTGTCAACTAGCCATAATTCCTCATATGCTGGTTTGTGTTTTGTGTCTGGAACTTCAGTAGTTTTGAGTTCTGACATGAGGTATCTTCTATCAGCCATTATTACTTATATACCAGGTATCGAGTACTCAAAAAAAACCTTACCCAAGTCAGTTTCAAGTCAATGGGGTTCTTCGGTTTTCTAAAGTTGAAAAGAATTTGATTAGTACCTAGAAATTTCAGTCAACTACTATATTGTTTCTTTAAGCTTGAAATTCTCTAGCTAGAACTCCCACTGAGTTTGGAATTGACTTGGTCATGGAGTTTTACATATTAGAGTCTTGAGGTTTTTGAGATTTTAAACCTCAGAAACATCCCTTTCTTAAACCAACCTGGTATTTAGTATGATTACATTTACCTTTTTTTTTGCTTAAGTGATTACATTTACCTGGTTCGGTAGTGTTCATTTTTTCTTCATAATATATTGGATAGCCATTATTTTATAAAGCAAAATGTTGGCAAATATCAGCTTCCAGACTCCTATTGCTGCTTCCCGAGATTTAGCTCGCCTACTGTTTTGTGCTGTGTGTTCATAGCTTCTTGTTCTTCATCAATTGCACCTTCCCAACTTTTCTAGGGAAACTGAAACTTGTACTTTTCCTAGCATTATTCATACTACCCATTTTCATTTTCCATGTATGGTGAGCATCAAGGCTGCATATTTTAAAAGACATGAGAGTCATCTGTGACTGGCACCAGCAGAAAGGGACAGAACATTGAGACTTACATTCTTTTTCTGAGACTTATAAAGCTTGGCACTTCGCACTTTGTAATGGTAGTTGTTAGGAAATTTGAGTCACTTTGTCAAGGTTTCTAACAAAATTAATTCCTACCATCATGAGATTTTAATTTCTTATCATTTTTATGAGATTTGAAATCATTCCTTTTGCTGTTTGAAGTCTTAAGGGAGTTGCAACCCAAGAGACAAAAAGCATGATACATCTAGTTCTCAAAAGAAAATGCATATTGTGTAAAACTTGCAAAGTGCTGGAATTTCTAAGTCGGACCCTTTAAAGACTAGGGACTAGGCATTGTCTTTGAGGGAAGAATTTCTTTTGAAATGGTCTAAAGACTAGGGACTAGGCATTGTCTTTGAGGGAAGAATTTCTTTTGAAATGGTCTGCAAGTAAAAATGACTAGGGACTAGGCATTGTCTTTGAGGAAGAATTTCTTTCGGAATGGTCTGCAAGTAATTGCAGTGAATGCCAAGGGAGTGTTGGGTGTTGCAGATTAATTGAAGTGTCACGAAGTTCATGTGTTTTTGGGCAGTGAATGCAAAGGGTGCACTAATTTCATGTCTATTGAAAATGCTTTCCGAAATGCTAAAGCATATTGGTTCGGGTGCACTAAGTCACCCACCACTACCTTGATGTGTTAGAAAATGTGATTTGTCTCATTTGCAGCATCTTCCTTGGGACAGTTTTTACAGCCCCATAAAAATATGAGGCGGAGTTATGCTTCAACACCTTTAGATATGTTTGGTTGCTAAGAAAATAACCCTATGTTTGGTTGCCAAGAAAATAAGTAAAAACATGGAAAAGAAAAGAAAATGAGACAAAACTCAACTAAAAATTGTATTAGAAATTCAAAATTTTCTTTTCTTTTCCATATTTTCACCTATTTTCTCGACAACCAAACATAGCATTTAAGTGAAAACATGTAAAAGAAAATTTTAGGTTTTTAAAATAATTATTAGTACATTTCATTAAATTTTCTCTTCTTTTCTAACTTTCTGCCACCTATACTTAAAAGGAGAGCTCCATGCGCAAATGCGTTGAAGCATAGATCCACCCCATATTTAAACTCTAAAAAGATTTATAGCACACAAATTTTTCTATTTGGTTTTTTTTATAAAAAAAAAAACCTTGTAGAACCCATTTCTCTTAGGAAACGCTTCTATTAAAACAATCCACAATTCACAGAAACGTTTCTAGTAAAAACATCTATTTGGTTAGTCACAAGGGTTGTCAATGGAACAGATTAGGACCCGGATCCGATCCGATTAGTTGGATTATAGACCCTATTAGTGATCCGCCAGATCAGATACAGATTGCAAAGGTGAATTCTGATTATAATCTAATCGGATTCGGATATTGGCTGATTCAATCCGATTATAATGATTACTTTTTTAAAAAAATTATTATTTTAGATATATTACATAAATTTTTCTATGCATAAAGTATTAATTTTTAAAAAAACTAACATTAATTGAAATTAAGTAAGGTCATATTAGATTTTATATTATTAAAATAGATTTTTTTAAAAAATTAAGATTAATCGAACCGTTGAATCTTTAAAACATAATCAAGTTCAAACTCAAATTGGACAATTTAATATCCGACGAATATAGGATCAGATTCAGATCAATTGGATTTATAATCGGATCAGAAGCTGATCCATTGACAGCCCTAGACTAAACAAATAACACACACCATACTATACACAAATAGCGCACACTATACTCTGGTCACGAATAATTTATTTATTTATTTTCCTTTTTTAAAAGTAAAAACGGTCCAAAGGTAGTAGAAAGAATCACCTGGTAATATTTGAGGTAGAGAAGGGCATTTTCGTATCGTAATAAAAAAAGTACAGTGGTGTTTCGGGAATAAAAACAATTCCACAAGCGGGAATGTGTAAGGTTTTAGAGCGGAGGGAGGGAGTGAGTAGTGAGGGTGTCTTTGAAATATTTGCAGAAAAAAAAAACAAAGAGAAGGGTTTTGTGTTTTAGGGTTTTTGGGAGAGATGGCGAAAGTTGTAGCAGAGGCAGAAGAGCTTCCGAGGGCTATAGTGCGCAGGGTGGTGAAGGATAAGATCTCCCAGTCCTCCGACGAAGGCGATATCTCTCTTCATAAAGATGCCCTCCTCGCTTTCTCCGAGAGCGCCAGGATCTTCATTCACTACCTCTCCGCCACGTAACAATCTCTCTCTCTCTCTCTCTCTTCAATCTCTTTGATGAACTGAAGTTGAATTTCTTTTGCTTTATTGTTAAATGTGAAAATTTTATTCAAAAGGAAATGCAAGAGATAGAGGAAAAATTCCCTATCAAATCCCCATTTCGAGGGAATTTAGCGAGTGCCATTTCGCTACTGGATTTTGGTTTTCCTTTGGCAGAGTTTAGAAAATTTAGATATTGTAATATTAAAATATTTAAGCTACCATTTCACTAAGCAGGGAATTTAAAAATATTGCCAACACCCGTATGATTGCAAATAGCTTGAAAATGATCAGACTCGACCGACACCAAAAACATTGAGTTTATCTATTGAGTAATCTACAACTCTTGTTAAAGGACCGATACAAAAGTTCATGCAGGTTGTTTTAATTGCAAACATGGGCTTCCAAGCAACGTCACCGGGATAAAATGATTTCAACCTATAATGTACGTGCGTAATGTCAGGAATCCTAACAAACACAAAAATGAAATTTCCATAGTAGAAATATTGAGAAATTTGGAGGTTAATTGAAATGACATTTAGTGTTTGTAATCACACGGGACCCCTACTTTATGACTCCTTCCGACACTCGCAAAAAAGGGGGGCATAAAAATGTCCCTAGATAGCCTTAGTTGGGTCAGCTGTAATCCATAGGGTTAATGCTGACTCCCAAACTAGGGTTTTAAGAGAAAAAAAAGTTTGAGGAATTATAGGGTTTAGTGTTGTGTGTTGTTTGTAATCGAGGAAGTATGTGTTTTTAAATGACTCGTTCGTGATTGTCTGTTAGATATTTGCCTCCAGGCAATGGCCGGAGGAAATACTTGATTTTTAATGACTTTTTAGTGACTTCTTGTTAGAATCAAAATCCGAACATGAAACTATCACAAAATCATCATTTGGGTGTTTCAATATGTATATGGAATTAAAAGGGATTTAAACGTAATGCACCTTTTTTTTTATTATCGTATAATTTAAATTATTTTCCTATAAGACTGGTTGAATACTTGTTATTGTTTCCGATTACATATAAATTATAAGACCAATATAAAATTTACCCAAAATTTTCCTCAGTTTATACTTTGTGATCGGAAAAGGGGGGGGGGGGGATGGTGGGAGATGGAGCCTCACACCTCGAAGCTTATGCCTTAGTGCTTGGAGGTCTGAGTGCCTCGCCTCGCACCTTTTCAAACCTTTTTACACCACTGTGTTGTGGAATATTATAAATGGTCCCCTTCCCATGTGTGTGATGCGTGTGTCATACATTTGTTAGATGGAAGTGTGGTCTATAAGTAACCATTGCCATGCCTTTCTCCTTATAAGAAGCATCCCTAATATATGATTTCAGTTCTCTTCTTTTGAATTCGTTTCGTAAATTGTGCCAAATCGGCCAGTTTTCTTGGTAATTTGAAGTGTTTGCTAATTTCGACTGCATAACAATCACGTGTCAGGGCCAAACGATATATGTAAGGAATCACAGATGACAAAACAATCAAGGCCGAGATGTATTTAAAGCACTTGAAGTAAATTGAGTTTTCATCTGAGTCATTGGCCTCTTTAAAGCCTTTCTAGTATGGTTAGTATTTTCCCTTAAATCCTGAATTACCGTTGCTGCATGTGGTTAACTAGTTCCTGTGTCAACAATATACAAGATAAATGGGATATTTTCTATGTAAAACAAACATTACGTTCTTCCTTTTTTCCTCAAAGAATGGGAGTAATGTGTATAATTATATACATGTTACACGTTTGCCTCCCTCTTTTTGTGTGAGATTATATATCTTGCTGATAGACTGGGGATGGGAAAATCTTAGACAAGATCATAAACATCATCGTGCTGTAGTTATCAGAAGATCTCATTATCTAGTTCCAGTTCTCACTTTTTCATGAAGAGGTTTTCGGATTACTAGCCTACTTAAGAAGTTTCCCGCCACGAGTTTATAGTTTCCTAGGGTTTAGGAGGGATGAATCAATAACCTTTGTCTCCATTAGATAGGTCTTGAGGTTGAGAAAAAAATTCTAGGTAAATATTTGAAATTTTCAGATTATCGAGATGGTGGAAGATAGAAACCCAGGGTTCATGATGTATTCAGGCAGCGAGAAGGATTCCTATGAGGAAGTAGCTATGGTCGAGTTCTAAAAGTTCTTTTTTTTGAGATCAAGAAAGAACCTGAAATCATGAATTGAAATAAATGGCTCATCTCCCTCAAAGACTTGCAAGAATGAAAAGTAAAGAGGATAAGGAATTCGATTATTGATGGGCAGTAGGATAGTAGTTTTGGAGCTGGCTGTCTATTTTAATTATTTGGCTTATTGATCTTTCTGGTCGAAGAGATAACTATCAACATCCCGCCCTTTTAAAATTGAAAGCACATTGACCAACATCATGTATTCTTGTACATCATGTACCCATGGTTTAATTTTCTTCAATAAGAACTTGAAAAAGAGTAATAACAAATGGTTCACACCAAATTGAATATTTAAGAAAGCCTACAGATTCCAATATGTAGAATTTTAAAACCAATGTTGTAAAAAAGCTTCGTGCTTTTTGTGAGGGCTTACGCTTTTTGAGACTCACCGCTATCGCGGACTGGGACTTAAGGAAAAAAACCTTGAGGCTCACTCATGATGGTTTTAAAACTCAATGGAGGCTCACATGAGGACACACGCCTCCTTTTGCCTTAAAGTTCACTTTTATGTATATGGTGTATGTCTCATACATCTAACTAAATTTAGGTTTCTAGTCACAACTGACCTTAAATGTCTTTTTTTGAATTGTTATTTGTTTCAACTAATTTCTAAGTATTTCTTAAGTGTACGCATGCGACCACCATGAACACACATAAGTACACGAATACAAAAAATTCATATATATATATTGTAATATATATATGTATATGTTATGTTATAGATTGTATATGAGTGCTCTCTTCTCTCTCTCTCTCTCTCGTCTCTCTCTCTCTCTCTTTAATATAATATTATATTATAGTATATGTATATGTATATATGTATAGGCATCTCTCTCTCTTCTCCTCTCTCTCTATATATATATTATATATATATATTATAATCTTTCATTAAATTTTCTTGCCAATTTTTCTTATATTGTATTTATTTGATAAAAAATCAAGGATTATAAAACTTATGGTTTCGGGGGATGTATCGGGTTTTCTTCAACTGAAACCTATAAGTTTTAGGTTGCGGTATAAGTTATAGACATAGGCATAATTTTTTCTTTTTCTTTTACAAAAACTTAAAATAAAAATTCAGATCAAATTAAAAAATCAAAGAATTTATAAAGAACCTAAAATTTACCAAATATAAAGTTATGGGGGAGCAAGCTGATAAGACAATTAGTTAGCAACCAAGACAATTCCACATTGCATAAAACATATTATAACTAGGTAAACGATCCGTTTTTATGTTTTATGGGTATAATGATCGTATAGGGAGCTACCGATTACCTCGACGTATGCCCGTTTTTTATCATCAGGTGTGATTTTTTATTTTTACATGTAAAAATGTATTTAGAGAGCATGAAGTTTTCTTTTGAGGCTTACGCCTTAGCCTCACGAATCTTGAGAGTCCCGAAACACTCACCTCACGCTTCACGTTTAAACATTATATATCTGATTTCAATTATCTAAAATATTAGAAATGGAGAATAGGGACATGAGATTTGGAAGAACACTTGTAAACTCGGCTTACGGAAACCCTCTCTTATGAGAGAAAATTCAACGAAGTTCTCTATAAATTCTAAGTCAAGTTAGTGATTAGTGTTAACTGTACTTTTAATTGATACTACAATAGTTTTTTTTATTTAAGGCAAATGAGGGTTGGACAATTAGCGTCACCCATGTTAGCAAAAGAAGCAATGTTTAACTATTGCGTTTATTTTATGAAATATTGGGCCAAATTTCCTAAATCTCGTGGGGACCATATATTTCCTGAGGAGTTTTTCTTTTCTTACCAGTTATTGACAAAAATATCCTAACATATTATAAATATTGTAAATAACAGTCTAGAATTTTGCTCCGTTTAATTTGTGGCGAGTCACAAATCATGTGGATTCTTTTTTTAATAAAACTCCAAAAATTACATTTTTAGTTTTTTGTTAATGTAGGGTTTTTCGATATGAAATGAAAGAGAAAA
Source organism: Tetracentron sinense (assembly GCA_015143295.1). Lineage (NCBI taxonomy): Eukaryota > Viridiplantae > Streptophyta > Magnoliopsida > Trochodendrales > Trochodendraceae > Tetracentron > Tetracentron sinense. The sequence goes on along the minus strand of JABCRI010000706.1, from coordinate 585 downwards.
GAGAAGAAACCAAGATTGGGAGGTCACGTAACCTCTTCCTTCACGCATCAAGTTAATATCTAAATAAAATAAGGAAGAAATTGCAAAGATTGCCCTTACTAATATGTTTTGAACCCCCCCCCAAAGCTGGGTACTGTAATGTATGGACTGTTGTAATATTAATCCGAGCGTGTGGACTCCCCAAAGAAAATTAAACCAATACCATAGTCAATGAGCATGAATAAATCTACTAGAGGTCTCCAATCACCACATAAGGAGTGAACTATCATACTCAGAACTTTATCTAGAAATATTGTCCAATCAACTCTATATATGTTTGGTAATCTCTTGAAAAACAGGTTAGACGCAATATGAATGTTGCTTGGTTATCAAGTACATTTTTGTAGGAGAAAAAATAGTGGAACCACCAAATCCCAAATAGCATTAAATGCTTAATCTATGTCAAACTTACAAGAATGCAGCCATAGCTCTATATTCTGCGGCTGCACTTGATCTAACAAACCACTCCTGTTTGTTACTTTCCAAGTGACCCAAGTTAACACCCAGAAATCTGATGAACAGATTTTCCTAGCTGCTAGTATGGTC
>JABCRI010000705.1:0-20174 GCA_015143295.1 Tetracentron sinense | reverse complement strand
GGGAGGAGAGGGGGGAAAGAAAGGGAAAGGAAAGATGAAACAAAAGATAAAAGAGAATGGGTAGAAAAGATAGAAAACAAGGTTGGAGAAAGGGAGGTGGTGGGGAGTGAAAGAGCGGGAGAGAGGAGGATGAACGAAGGGAAGAAAAAAGGAGGGGGGGAAGAGAGGGAAGGACAAAAATAGGGATGGGGGAGAGAAGAAAGAAGAAGAGGAGAGATAGAACAAAGATAAGAGATAGAAGTTTTGGAAGTGGCCGCACCCCCTCTTTGAATTTATCTGCACTGATCTTAACCTCATTGCTTAAAATCATTATAGTTCTTTCTCTAGCAACCCGAGTACTCTCGCTCGCTCCTATCATCGATTCGAACTGTGGTGGCCCATTCCTGGTGTTCTCTTTTTCTCATCGTTTGGTGGTTACATGCACCTCACAAAGGGGAGGGAGAGAAGTTTAAAAAAACAATGATAATTCTTTTTCTTATATTTACCTTTGGTCTTTCCTTTTGTTTTTTTTTTTGGGTCCTGGGCAGTAGCATAGGGGACAAAAATCACGTCAAATGTTCCTCGTTGTTACAAATCAGTAGAATTGATGAGTAATTGTTTTTTTCACTTTTCAAAACTATTTCTTTAGGAAGAATAAAAAAAAGGGGCCTCTCTCACACTGCACGCTCATTAATCTCCCACTTTTCAAAACCTTTTTTAGATTTTATTTTTGGTGTTTTTTTTGTGTTTTTGTTTTTTTAAATATAATCTTTTTTGTTCCATCCAAACTTGGTTCTAGTATTTCTGGTTCTTTGGGAATAGATCTAGCTATATTGTTGTCAAACGATTTTCCAGCACATATGTGATTTCTAGAATCACGTCCTCAAGAAGAATAATGTTGTTCTTCAACACAGAACTCACCTAGAATTCAATTCAAACGGTCCACTTAGTATTGTTAAAGAGGATGTAGCCTCACTTTCTATCTTCCCAACATGTTCTTATTTTTCACATTTTGCAGCCGACTAAATTTAAAGAAGGGAGAGGGTTTAAACGGTGAAACTTTGATCGATGATAAAAGCAACTAAGAAAAAGTAAGAACATGTTTTCACCATAAAGAAGGTAGGGGAAGAGAGAAACAATGTAACGTACTCTTACCCTATGTTGTTGTCGAGAAAATAAGTAAAAACATGGAAAAGAAAATTAGACAAAGCATAACTAAAAATTGTATTAAAATCCAAAATTTTCTTTTCTTTTCCATATTTTCATCAATTTTCTCGGCAACCAAACATAGCATTAAGGTGTAATTGTTCAGCGAGAAAGTGGGTGAAAGAAAAAAAAAAAAAAACCTAATTTTATTTAAAAAATAATCATCAAAAGATGGAGGAAGTTTTGGGGAAAAAGTCTCTCACTATTGAGAAAATGCAAAATAAATGAAGGTATGTTTTTTACACACCGAACATAAGAAAAGTGTAAGAAAACTTACTTTTTTTTTTTTTTTTTCTCACTTTCTCGCCAAACGAACCTACCCTAGTGTTATTGGTTAGTTGCTAAGACCACCCTCATGAGAGGGGTACACCTACACATCTAAGGAATAAGTCTTAGTTAGATAATAGACTTTAGGTGGGGAAGTAGGGATCACACATTTCTTGTCCTACTCTCCAAAAAGGAGGGATTAAGCAGGAGGCCTGTGGCAGCAAAATCTTTATTACAAGCGATGATATCCCAATAGTAGACTTCCAAAGTCTGGTAGCCATAAGTGTCCCTGCATCTCTTTGTTACTTGTTTAAATCATATCTTTCTCTTTTGAAGATTTTGTTTTCTCTATACTGTTTTTTAAAACAATTTAAATATCATGCGGAGCTCTGCATGTGCGGAGCTCCCCGATTACACTGCCCAGGGGCAAAATGTGTAATTATTGATAATTACACATTTTACCCCTAGGCAGTGTGATCGGGGAGCTCTGCACATGCAGAGCTCCGCATGAAAATTAATCTCTTTTTAAAAAAATTAAATTTTATGAAGGGATAGCAATGCCAAGTGTTGCACTTATAATATGAGTTAGTAAAAAAAAAAAAACCGAATTCTGTTACTGTGCTGGTATTCTTCTTATTATATAAATTAATTATCACCTTCATCCGAGTTATTTATTTGATAAAAGATGTTTTGATTGAATGTTTGAAACATGGCAGAGATGCCGGTAATCCTTCTCCAAATATCAATGATTACATCATTGAAAATGGGAAATTGGCCTTTTTTTTATTTCATTTTTTTTAATCTTAATGACACTTTCTACTATGCATATGCACTGCGAATCTGCTGCATCCGTTGCAGTGTATTGTACTCTCTTAGCGTCTTTCCCCTTCTCTATCTCATCCAGCGGTCCACCCACTCATCTATCTTTACTGTTATAATGGGAGAGACAGGACGTAGATGATTTTTCCGAAATTCCCATACTACCCTTATATTAAAACAAAATTTTAATTTAATGTTTTGCTTTAAAACCCAAACTACCCCTTGTCTTTGATTTAATTTCCAAACTATCCCTCGCTTATCTATCTATTAAGAATCACAACCAATCGCGATTGAACTTGGGGAGAGTTCAATCGCACCCGTGGGTTAACACGTGTCCCTTTGAACTCCTATTAATTGCGGTTAACTTCTTCCCCTCGCTCTCACGTGCCACTAACGAGTTCAATCACACCTGTGGTTTAACACGTATCCCTTAACTTCTATTAACTGTGGTTAACTCCTTCCCCTCGCTCTCACGTGCGTCGCACGTGCCACTTGCTAGTATTTTATAACTACATAATGGGCCCACAAACTAAAATGAAAGGTGAGATGGAGTGACCTAAGTAACCAAATAGCAGTGCAAGAGCGTGAGAGCATCAAATTAGCGTGAGAGCATCAAATTTGAATTTAGGATGAGATGAGAGTGACTACCAATCCCGGTAGATTAAAATATATCATTTTCACTTTTTAAACTATAAAAAAGAATTACTAAAACCATTCATCATTCAAATTTGTAATCAAAGTAAATAAGATGATTATTGACATATTAAATTTATTATTTCAAATTCAATTACAAAATCACAATAAATTAATAAATTTTATAAGAATCTTATACTGTACAAATAAAAATGACATTTATAGCAAGTTGAGAGGTTTAAAAGTGGGATGTAAGGGTTAGGAGGTTTGGGTTAGTAAGGGAATGAAATCTGTACAAGCCCATGAGGCCGGCTTCATGTTATAACCCAGAAGGTGGGAGTTCCGCTAACGTTTAACCCAAGTCGTTTGAAGCCAAATCCTCTCCGGCAAATCCGGTTATCATCCCTTGAGATAGTGACATGTCCATTTTGACACCTCTTAATTGTGGTTAAGATTCACCTGCCCCTAGGGTTCATCCACAATCCTTACTTTTTTTTATAAAAAATATTATTTCTTTTTTTAAAATTTAAAAACTATTTTAAAGTTTTTTTTTTTAATATTAAACTATTTTTAAAAAAAATTAATATTTTAAAAAATACAAGGATAAGTGGGTAAGGGTATGTTCGTTTGGTAAGAAAGTGAGGAAAATGAAAAGAAAAATTTGTTTTCTTATACTTTTCTTATATTTGGTTTTGTAAAAACACACTTTCATTTTCTTGTAACTTTTTTAATTGTGACAAATTTTTTTCTAAAAACTTATTTTGATGCTTAATTTATGAGAAAATTAAAGTTTTTGTTTTTTCCTTCCTTTCATCCGATTTATCGCCAACCGAACGCACCTTAGAGGTGGGTAAATCTTAAACACAGTTATGAGGTGTCAAAATGGACACGTGACTAACTCAAGGCATAACCGGATTCGCCGTAGAAGATTTGGCTTCAAGTCGTTTATGACAGCTAGATCACATGATGTTGCCGTCCAAAAAGAGAAGGATCATTCCACTTCCCAAAAAGAAACCTCTCTCCACTGACATTTTTGCACTAATTAATCCAATCATTATACATACCGTTAATGACAGAATTGTCCAAATTATTTCTTGAGAAATTCTTGGCCTACTGGAAAAAATTCAATTGTTGAGACTTAAAAATGATATCTTTCATTTGGTCGTGCCTCAATTTTTCAATAAAAAAAGGCATGTCTACTCGCTACTGAGTTATCGTAGCACTTTCCTTGTTCTATTGATCATCTCAGGTAAAGGATCAGCTCTGCTGATGTCAAAAAAGGTGGTCTTGGGCTTCCACACATTATCCGACATGTGATAGAAGTAATTTTATTTCGTTACCATCATCTTAACCTCAAAGAGTAAGGTTAAGTATTCTCCATAAGAGTTAAAGCTAACAAATTAAGGTTAAAAGGAATACGTGGAGTGAGATCATTAGAAGCATATTTTTTGAAAGGGATATAGTTAACGTACCCATGAAATCCATTTAGAAACCTAAGACTGGATCTCATTGATCCATCACCCCCTCTTAAATATTCACCACTAACAAATTAGGGTTACAAGGAACACGTGGAGTGATGATCATTAAAAGCATATTTTTGAAAAGGAAATAGTTAACGTACCCATGAAATCCATTTAGAAATCTAAGGCTGGATCTCATTGGTTCATCACCCTCATCTTAAATACTCACCATAGTTGACAAGTATTTAAGAGGGGGGTGATGGACCAATGAAGTCCAGCCTTAGGTTTCTAAATGGATTTCATGGGTACGCCTATCACTGTTCTTTTTGAGAAATGTTTAATGGACGACATTTTGCTAGGTAGCAAAAAGATCTCATTGATCCAGACCTTGTTTTTTAACACTCATTAACTGTGGTTAAGATTTTCTCCCTTTTAGTATTCATTCATCTAACCTTTTTCTTTTATAAATATTAATTTTAATTTAGTTAAGTTTAACATAGATAAAAGGGGTTAAAAGGGACATGAGAGTAAATGGGTGGTTAATGAACCATGCTGTTCTTGAACAGCTCGAGCTTAGCTCATTAAAAGCTCACTAAAACTTATTTATCTAAATAACAAGTCAAGTCTGAATTAGATTTTCAAGTGCATTGACTTAATGACTCGAGCTTGAACACACAAGTAAGTGTTTCATTAAAAGCTTGACATATATATATATATAAATTATACACTTAACAAGCTAAAATATTGAAAATATACTTACTTCATTTAAATACAAAACTTAAGTATAATTAGTTAACACCATAATTTCTGAAAGGGAAAAAAATCCCGTACACGCCACGCGTTTGTAGCTCTCAACTGGTAGAGGAATGATAGCAAAACTCCACCTATGAATGAGCCTGAGGGGGCGGGTGTGCACCCTGAAATAAGCTCCGATGATAAAGTCAGTATAAGGCACATAGCACAGTATAAGACACAAGGCACAAGCACAGCATAAGGCACAAGGCACATGCACAGTATAAGACACAAGGCACAAGCACAGTATAAGGCACAAGGCACAAGCACATGAACATATGAACATAAGCACATACTAGTATAGAGATACTTATCGTGAGGGCATTGGGCATATGCACTTGAGGACGAGCTCTGGTGAGGCACTGGGTATATGCACTTGAGGACGAGCTCTGGTGAGGCACTGGGTATTATAGCTCAGGAGGCACAAAGAATATGGCTCAGACAACGTAGCTCTGACAAGGCGCTGGCAACGTAGTACTGGTCACATAGCTCGGGCAAGGCACTGGCAACGTAGCACTGGTCACATAACTCGGGCAAGGCACTGGCAACGTAGCACTGGTCACATAGCTCGAGCAAGGCACTGGCAACGTAGCACTGGCTCGGACAACGTAGCTCTCAGATAAGACATTGGCAACGTAGCTCAGACCACGCAGCTTGGATAAGGCACCGATAACGTAGCTCGGAAGGCACTGACAACGTAGCTCTAGCTCGGATAAGGTACTGGCAATATAACTCTGATAAGGCACAGAGGACGTAGCTCAGAAGGCACAGAGGACGTAACTCGGAACGCACAGAGGACGTAGCTCGGAAGACGTAGCTCTAGCACTGATAAGATAGCTCGGACAAGGCACTGACAACGTAGCACTGACCTCGTAGCTCTGATAACATACTCAGATAACGCAGCTCGGATGACGTGGCTCTAGCTCTGATAACGTGCTCAGGTAGGGCACCTCGGATAAGGCACTGACAACGTAGCTCTGATAACATACTCTGATAACGCAACTCGGATGACGTGGCTCTAGCTCTGATAACGTGCTCAGGTAGGGCACCTCGGATAAGGCACTGACAACGTAGCTCTGATAACATACTCTGATAACGCAACTCGGATGACGTGGCTCTAGCTTTGATAACGTGCTCAGGTAGGGCACCTTGGATAGGGCACTGACAACGTAGCTCTGATAACATACTCTGATAACGTAACTCGGATGACGTGGCTCTAGCTCTGATAACGTATGCGTTGTGCATCCGTTGTGCACCAGACAACGGGTGCGTTGTACAGCGGACAACGTATACGTTGTACAGCAAACAACGTGTATGTTGTACAGCTCACGACGGGTACGTTGTACATCAGCCAATGGACAACGAGCTCGACACTATGCACAACACAACGTGACAACGGATTAGGCACCACACACAGCACAACGTATTCAGCACTATTCACAGCACAACGTATTCGGCACTATTCACAGCACAACGTATTCGGCACTATTCACAGCACAACGTATTCGGCACTATTCACAGTACAACGTATTCGGCACTATTCACAGCACAACGTATTCGGCACTATTCACAGCACAAGGTATTCGGCACTATTCACAGCACAATGTATTCGGCACTATTCACAGCACAATGTATTCGGCACTATTCACAGCGTCAAGCACAAGTTCAAGTGTGATGGCATCAGGCGGGCATGGCCTATTTGAGAGAATCAGGCGGCCATAAACGCTTGTGAGGCCATAAAAAGCACCATGTAGCCGGAGAACACCAAAGGAAGATGAGAGAATCGGGTGAGTGGCCATCTACACAGCACTTTGGGGGTAGGGGTGTGAACGACTCAAGCTTCTCAGATCTCCCTCTTCCTCTTCCTCTTCCTCTTCCTCTTCCTCTTGCTCTTGCTCTTCCTCTTGCTCTTGCTCTTGCTCTTCCTTTTCCTTTTCCTCTTGCTCTTCTTCTCTTTCTTTCCTCTCTTGCCTTTCCCACCATCCTCCTTGCCTTTCGCACCATCCTTCCTGCCTTTCGCACCATCCTCTTTCTCTTCTTCTTTTGCCCTTTCTCTCCTCTCTTGCCTTTCGCACCATCCATCTCTCTTGCGCATCATCCATGCCTTCTCTCTGGTGATTCTTGCTTATTTATTGGCATTTGGAGTCATCATGACTTATGCAGTCGTGATAAGATCGCCTGTCAGATAACACTCAAGTGAGCCAGCACATAGCCCAAGTGGGCTTATGACGGCTAAATTGTCAGAATTTCTGAGCATGAGAAATCACTATTTTACCCTTTCTTTTTACTCCTTTTTACGAATTTTATCCGTTACATTTAGCCCCTTCTCGGTGCCTTGAACTCCGTTCGAGGTGCCGAGAATACTCCATGGGTAAAATTCCCAAAAATGATACCTGGTCCGCAGACACTGATTGAGCTCCGTTCTCCGCTCTCTTCCGTTGTAGATGCTCCATTGTCACTGATACGTTGTGCTTTCGCCAAGACGAGCTTGTATCAGCCCCTAGTCAAGTCTCCGGATTCTCTCACTCGTGCATAGTACCTCAGAGCATGTGTCAGAGAGCACGGAAATGTACATGTAACACAACACCATAAAAAATGAAGTCATTAGACACTTCGAGCACGAGAACGTGCATGAGCACAGAAATTCACTTGATAAGCACAGAAATTCACATGATAAGCACAGAGATTCACTTGATAAACACACGGATGAATTTGCAGTAAAAACCATCATAAATTTAGACAAATGCTATCTCACGCGAATGACTCGTAATGGGGCATCATGACACCATGCTCAGATGGCATTGCATGAGGATAAGCCAATTGGTCGCTTACTGGGCACTGCATCTGACTGAGTCACAGAGGTCCCGTAGTGAGCATCATGCTTAGATATGTGTTGAACCGTGTGGTAAGACACCTTGCTCGGAGAAGCTACAAGTGTCCCATCACCGTATTCAAACATATCAGATAAGACATCATTTGACATTGCATTCACGATGTTTTTTACTTGATATGGCATTGGTCGCTTCTCTTGATTATTCACTTGATAAGTCTCTTGATTTTTCACTTGATCACGATTGTAAGACACAGACACATTATGAGATGACAGTAAAGGAGTACGGAGGCGCATAACATAACACATCATAAATGTAATCAGACAACTGACATTTCATATAACAGGCCTCGTGATAGGACACCATGCTTAGATGACATTTCATTAGTATAAGCCACTAGATTTGCTCAGATGACAATTCATTAAATAAGCCACACGTGTCCCGTGGTGAGTACCCTACTCAGATGATAAGTCATTTGACATTGCATTTATGACACATTTCATTAGACAATTCATCGATCATTTACTGATAGGCTGATATAATTCACTTGATATTGAAAATTCACTAGAGCATGCACTGGACAGTTCACTTGATAAATCACTTGAGAATGCACTCGATAATTCACTTAAGAAAGCACTCGATAATTACCTCTTGATTATTGTCATGCAGTGAAGGCCCCATTCAGACATAGAGAATGCTCGTCATTTGTGATTGTCTAAGCCCCTTTGCCTCATTCTCAATTTTTCCCAATTGTTCCCACAGAGGGTTGGATTTTCCCATAGATGGTTCGATTCCCACAGTGGGTTGAATTCCCACAGACGGCGCCAATTTGAAAGGGAAAAAAATCTCGTACACGCCACGCGTCTGTAGCTCTCAGCTGGTAGAGGAATAATAGCAAAACTCCACCTGTGAATGAGCCTGAGGGGGCGGGTGTGCACCCTGAAATAAGCTCCGATGATAAAGTCAGTATAAGGCACATAGCACAGTATAAGGCACAAGGCACAAGCACAGCATAAGGCACAAGGCACATGCACAGTATAAGACACAAGGCACAAGCACAGTATAAGGCACAAGGCACAAGCACAGCATAAGGCACAAGGCACAAGCACAGTATAAGGCACAAGGCACATGCACAATATAAGACACAAGGCACAAGCACAGTATAAGGCACAAGGCACAAGCACAGTATAAGGCACAAGGCACAAGCACATGAACATAAGCACATAATAGTATAGAGATACTTATCGTAAGGGCACTGGGCATATGCACTTGAGGACGAGCTCTGGTGAGGCACTGGGTATATGCACTTGAGAACGAGCTCTGGTGAGGCACTGGGTATTGTAGCTCAGGAGGCATAAAGAATATGGCTCAGACAACGTAGCTCTGACAAGGCGCTGGCAACGTAGTACTGGTCACATAGCTCGGGCAAGGCACTGGCAACGTAGCACTGGTCACATAACTCGGGCAAGGCACTGGCAACGTAGCACAGGTCACATAGCTCGGGCAAGGCACTGGCAACGTAGCACTGGCTCAGACAACGTAGCTCTCAGATAAGACACTGGCAACGTAGCTCAGACCACGCAGCTTGGATAAGGCACCGATAACGTAGCTCGGAAGGCACTGACAACGTAGCTCAGAAGGCACTGACAATGTAGCTCTAGCTCGGATAAGGTACTGGCAATATAACTCTGATAAGGCACAGAGGACGTAGCTCGGAAGGCACAGAGGACGTAGCTCGGAAGACGTAGCTCTAACACTGATAAGATAGCTTGGACAAGGCACTGACAACGTAGCACTGACCTCGTAGCTCTGATAACATACTCAGATAACGCAGCTCGGATGACGTGGCTCTAGCTCTGATAACATGAGCAGGTAGGGCACCTCGGATAAGGCACTGACAACGTAGCTCTGATAACATACTCTGATAACGCAACTTGGATGACGTGGCTCTAGCTCTGATAACGTTCTCAGGTAGGGCACCTCGGATAAGGCACTGACAACGTACTCTGATAACGTAACTCGGATGACGTGGCTCTAGCTCTGATAACGTATGCGTTGTGTATCCGTTGTGCACCAGACAACGGGTGCGTTGTACAGCGGACAACGTATACGTTGTACAGCTCACGACGGGTACGTTGTACATCAGCCAACGGACAACGAGCTCGACACTATGCACAACACAACGTGACAACGGATTAGGCACCACACACAGCACAACGTATTTAGCACTATTCACAGCACAACGTATTCGGCACTATTAACGTATTCGGCACTATTCACAACACAACGTATTCCGCACTATTCACAGCACAACGTATTCGGCACTATTCACAGCACAACGTATTCGGCACTATTCACAGCACAATGTATTCGGCACTATTCACAGCATCAGGCACAAGTTCAAGTGTGATGGCATCAGGCGGGCATGACCTATTTGAGAGAATCAGGGGGGCCATAAACGCTTGTGAGGCCATAAAGAGCACCATGTAGCCGGAGAACACCAAAGGAAGATGAGAGAATCGGGTGAGTGGCCATCTACACAGCACTTTGGGTGTAACGACCCCAAAATCCTACAAGGCTAAAATAGGACTTTGGAATCGCCACATTACTTAAACCTGCTTAAAACCATGCATACAAGGCTACTACACGAGTCTCCAAAAATGAGAGTAATAAAATTCCGATATATAAACCCAAATCCAACCTGCACAAGTCTGAGGTCTATATATACAACTCACAAAGAACCAACAAGTCTGATACACAACTAATAAGAAGTCTACTGAGCAACATCCTCTAAAGGTCAAATACAAAACTCTCTCAAAGAAAAGAAATGTAAACTAAGAGGTGTAGCCGCCCAAGTCTCCGGCTCCCTCCTCAGAAGGCTCACCTTCACCTCCTTCCTCAATGTATGTTTCCTCAACCCACGGCTCCACCGTGTACTCCTGCTCTATACCTGCCAAGACAAAAGTCCGGCTGAGTACAAAGGTACTCAGTGTATATAAAATCCAACCAACAATAATGATATACCTGCACTTAGTCAGAAACATATCCAATAGCATAATAACATAATCAGAGTGCGGAAGAACGTGTGCGCATATACATCATATCATCACCTTGACTCGTGTACTTGTGAGAATCTTAGACTTAGAAAACCATACACTTATGAGGTACTTATGCTTACGAGACCACGTGCTTGTGAGATGCTTATGCTTATGCTTATGCTTATGTACTTATTCAGATCATACAGTAATGAGACATGCCGTTCTTGACGGATACGGACCATGCCTTATGCACTTATTCAGATCACACAGTAATGAGACATGCCGTTCTTGGCGGATACGGACCATGCCATGCTTATGCTTATTCAGAATGTCATACGTATGTCATGTTCATGCTTGTAGTCCATATGTGTGACTTGTGAGACTCTTATCTTAACATACACGTGCATATGTGCTTAAGTGTCGAAATTAATATTCGAGTTGGTAATTGCTTAGGTTCCGATCTCCCACCATGGAAACTCCACTATATGTCCCATACCAAATAGTTAGAGAATTCCCGGTTTGAGAGATGTTCCTCTAAGTTCTTACCTTCCCGACTATCAATTCCCAAGCAAATAATTAAACATACTTAACAAACCATTCACCTATACATATCTTATCATAATTCATATCGCAATTCATAATCAATTTACCACCATTTCATAAGAACATAATAGCATTTATTCTCTCAAACATTTTTACAAACACCTTGAGTACCCATATTATGAATCCATTATTTCTCTACTTTCTCAAGCATCCATCTAACCACAATCCATCCATACAATCCATTCACCATTCACATCCACATAGTAATCCCATCCTCCACACATTTCCCATCCTTCATACATCCCATCCACATTCAAATCCACATTTCCATTCACATATCCACTCATAATTAGCTCATTTCATAGAAAATTAGGGAAAACATGCATTCAATCTCTATTCTATCATTTCTATCATCTTAACATTCACAAAACCTTAAAATAAAGTTGATTAGGATAGTATATCGACCTTAGGAATCCTTCCCTTGGATTCAAAATGCTCCCGAGACGATTTGGAGAAGCTTCCCAAACTTTTCTTGCAATCTCCTATCAATCTCCTCCTTCTCCAAGAAAACCCTCTCTCAAAACCCTAGGGTTTCTCCTCCTTTTTTTTGCCAAATTAGGTTAGAACTAGGTGGAGTATCTTAATATTTCGAGTAGGACCCCCTATTTATAGCCCCAAGGTCTGAGAACGAAAAGACCAAAAAGCCCTTACTAAAAATCAGCAAAAATACGAAGGACCGAGCGATCGGTGGTAATGACCGAGCGATCGGTTGCCTACCGATCGATCGGTGTTTATGACCGGTCGATCGGTCAAAAACACCCTCTCTGGAAAATTTCCCCATACAAAATTTTAGACCAGTCGATAGATACCGATCGATCGGTTTTGGACCGATCGATCGCTGGTTATGACCGAGCGATCGGTTCCTGCAGGTTTTGACTCCCTTTACTGTTTTGGCCATAACTTTTTACTCGTTCATCGGATTTTGACGATTCAACTTGGGTTGGATTCGTCTTTCGAAAACGAACATTTCTGGCGTTTTAGAATTTCCAATTTCCACTTAATTAATAAACTAAAATATCCCCAAAGTTGACTGATCTGTAATTCCATTAGACAAAACTCACTATTGACTTGACTTAAACTCAAAATGAGGAAAAACACTAACCATGAATCTCGAAGAGGATTCCAACACCTTTCTAATGGTTCAAGAATCACACAATTCCGGTAAACGGTTCTAAAACTAGAGCTTCCTAAAGTTTAGGATGTGCTATGACATCCATCCGTTACAAGTTGATTAAGCCTAGTTTACATCACCATACTTAGATATAAAAAAACTAAAAACATCAAACATCACAAGGACTAAAATACCCTTAACACAATGAAATAAAAACATGAAAAAGATTCGGGTCTCTACATCCTCCCCCCCTTAAAAGAATTTCGTCCTCGAAATTACGCACCTTAGGTGAATAAATGTGGGTACTTTTCGCGGACTTCGGCTTCTCTCTCCCAAGTAGCCTCTTCTCTAGAGTGATGCTCCCATTGCAAGAGCACAAGAGGAATGACCTTAGAACGCAAAACTTGCTCTTTCCGGTCCAAAATTCGAGCCGGTTGCTCCACTAGAGTCAAATCTTCCCGAATTTCCAACGGTTCCAAATGAATGACATATGAAGGATCCGCTATGTACTTCCTCAACATAGAGATGTGAAAGACATTATGCACACCTTCCATGTGAGGTGGCAAGGCGACCCGGTAAGCAACTTCCCCGACTCGGGTGATGATCTCAAAAGGACCCACATATCTCGGACTGAGCTTGCCTCGCTTGCCAAACCTCATCACCCCCTTCGTAGGTGAGATCTTTACAAATACAAAATCTCCGACTTGGAACTCAAGATCTCTCCTCCGAGTATCGGCATAGCTTTTCTGTCTACTCTGAGCTGCTTTCAACCTCTCCCTGATCAATTGAACTCTATCCACAGTCTGACCAACGAGCTCGGGACCCAAAAGCTTCCTCTCACCAACTTCGTCCCAACACAAAGGTGAACGACAACTCCTCCCATAAAGTGCCTCAAACGGTGCCATCTGAATGCTAGCTTGATAGCTGTTATTGTAGGCGAACTCAACCAACGGCAAGTGATCAACCCAACTACCCTGAAAGTCTAACATGCAAGCTCGTAGCATGTCCTCTATGATCTGGTTTACTCTTTCAGTTTGCCCATCTGTCTGCGGATGAAATGCCGTACTAAAATCCAAATGGGAACCCATGGCTTGCTGAAAACTCTTCCAAAATCTGGATGTAAATCTCGGATCTCGATCAGAAACAATGCTAACAGGCACTCCATGCAAACGAACTATCTCTTTGATATAGAGGTTAGCCAATTGATTGGAGTTGAAAGTAGTCCGATATGGAAGAAAATGAGCTGATTTAGTCAATCGGTCAACCACAACCCAAATGGCATCAAAGTTCTTGGCCGTCTTTGGCAAACCAACAACAAAATCCATAGAGATATTTTCCCACTTCCACTCGGGAATAGGAAGAGACTGAAGAAGTCCTGCCGGCCTCCTGTGTTCGGCCTTCACCTGCTGACACACCAAACACTTGGATACAAAGGTAGCCACATCTTTCTTCATACCTTTCCACCAGAAATACTTCTTAAGGTTCTGGTACATCTTAGTACCTCCCGGATGCACGGTGTACTTGGACTTGTGTGCTTCATCCAGAATCTCCCTTCTTAAATCCTCATCATCCGGAACACAAAGTCTACCCTTGAAACAAACTCCACCATCCCTCCAAGAGAAATCCTCAAACCCGCTGCTCAGTGACTTATTCATGGCAGCGTGCAGTTCTCCATCATTCCACTGCAAGTCCTTAATCCTGTCCAATAAGGTTGGCCTGACCATAATGTTAGCCAACAAGGCTCCAGAAGCTCCAACACTGAAACCTGCATCAAGGCTAGACGCCTCTTCTAGTAGCTTCCATTCTTGGACCATCAAGTGTGCCAAGAACCCAGTAGGTCTCCTACTTAGCGCATCTGCCACTACATTCGCTTTCCCCGGGTGGTACTGAATAGAACAATCATAATCCTTGAGGAATTCCACCCAACGACGCTGCCTCAAATTCAGCTCTTTCTGCGAGAATAAATACTTTAGACTTTTGTGGTCGGTGAAAACTTCAAACTGCGCACCGTACAAGTAGTGTCTCCAGATCTTAAGAGCAAAAACCAAGGCTGCCAACTCCAAATCATGGGTAGGATAGTTCTTCTCGTGGTCTTTCAACTGCCGAGAAGCATAGGCAATCACCTTCCCGTGTTGCATGAGAACACAACCTAACCCAACGAGTGAGGCATCACTATACACCACAAAATCTTCACTACCCGATGGAACAGTCAAGATCGGAGCGGTGGTGAGACGCTTCTTCAACTCAAGAAAACTCTTCTCACATTTCTCATTCCACTCGAATCTAGCGTTCTTTCGAGTTAGATGAGTAAGCGGAGCTGCCAAACTGGAAAATCCTTCTACAAATCTTCGATAATATCCAGCTAGGCCCAAGAAACTTCGAACCTCTGTAACACTCTTAGGTCTCCCCCATCCTTCCACTGCTTCTATCTTAGCAGGGTCAACTGAAATCCCCTCTTCTGACACCACATGGCCTAGAAATGCTACTTTTTCTAGCCAAAACTCGCACTTGCTAAGCTTAGCATATAGCTTATGCTCACGGAGTATCTTCAGGGTGATCCGGAGATGCATCTCATGCTCCTTCTGTGTCCTGGAGTACACTAAAATGTCATCCACAAACACGATCACAAAGCGGTCCAGAGTCGGCTTGAAGATCCTGTTCATGAGATCCATGAATGCCGCCGGGGCGTTTGTCAAACCGAACGGCATGACTAAGAATTCAAAATGCCCATATCTGGTCCTGAAAGCAGACTTAGGCACATCTTCCACCTTTATCTTCAGCTGATGGTAGCCTGACCTTAAGTCGATCTTGGAGAAATACTTAGCTCCTTGCAACTGATCAAACAAGTCATCGATCCTAGGTAAAGGATATTTGTTCTTGATGGTGACCTTGTTCAGTTGCCGATAGTCGATGCACATCCTCATCGAACCATCCTTCTTCTTCACAAACAAAACAGGAGCTCCCCAAGGTGATACACTTGGGCGGATAAATCCAAGACCAAGCAGTTCGTCAATTTGCTCCTTAAGCTCTTTCAACTCTGCTGGAGCCATCCTATACGGAGCTTTAGAGATGGGTGCCGTACCCGGAACCAACTCAATTGCAAACTCTACTTCTCTATCCGGTGGCAACCCGGTAAGTCTTTAGGAAAGACATCCATGAATTCCTCTACAACTGGAATACTTGAGAAATCTGGTGCTTCCGAGGTAGTAAGACTCAATGCCGCGAAACGAGCTAAGTCCTTCTTCTTCAACCCTTGGAAACGAAAAGAGGGCTCACTGATTGGTCTAAAGTTGACCACTTTCCCAAAACAGTCGACATGCCCATGGTATTTGGAAAGCCAATCCATGCCTAAAATGACGTCAAAGTCTTGGAACTCAAGGACAATCAGATCGGCTGGCATCTCTCTCTGGCCTACTTGAATGTCGCAATTTCGATAGACCTTATCAGTGATGACTGAACTACCGACAGGAGTAGTGATAGACAATTCACGATCTAACAGACTTGGCTCCATCGGAAATTCTCGTGCAAAACTAGGTGTGACGAAGGAGTGAGTGGAACCAGTATCGATCAAAACATGAGCGAGGAAATCATTTATCAACAATGAGCCTGAATTAATTCAAACATGAGCGAGGAAATCATTTATCAACAATGAGCCTGAATTAATACACAAGGCTAATTTGTCAAATCATGAATATATACATGCATCTTACATCATACCACATAACATTTAATATCATACCCATAGCATCAGAACAATATTTTAATTGACTAAAGCACAATTAAACGTACCCTGCACAACGTCGTCGGACGCCTGTGCATCCCGCTCTGAGGTAGCAAACACTCGACCCTGAGCTGGCTGGTGAGGCTGCTGAGGTCTAGGACCCTGTGGTGGCCTCTGCTGTGTGGACTGCCTACCTGGGGGCCTGACTCCCTGTGGCTGAGTCGACTGAATCCCCTGCTGAATGCGGAGTGGGCAATCTCGGATCCGGTGTGAGACCTCTCCACAATGGAAACAACCTCCAGTAATTGCCCTACACTCTCCTACTCTGTGCCTCTTTCCGCACTGGCGGCATACATCAAACAGCTGAATGCCAGTAGTAGGCGGAGCCACCTGAGCTGCTCGTGGGGCTACCTGAGTCGGCCTCTGATAAAGGGTAGGCCTAGCAATCGGCATAGGACCCGACACCCTTGGCCTCTTGTCCTGAGGACCAAACCTACCTGCTTGCAACTTCTCCCTCTTCTTCAACAATTCTTCTGAATTCTTCTCAGCTATCAAAGCACGCTGATACACCTCCCTACATGTTTCGAGCTGAAGTATCGAAACCTTCTCCCGAATAAAATCCTTCAAACCTCGCTCAAACCTCTTTGCTTTCATTCTCTCTGTAGCAATCAAGTGAGGAGCGAACCTAGAGAGCTCTACAAACTTGGCCTCATACTCGGCCACTGACATCCTCCCTTGCTCCAAGGTAGCGAATTCAATCTCCTTCTGATCTCTCACAAACACCGGGAAGTATCTCTCGTAGAAGATGTCGAGGAACTCTCCCCAAGTCCACTCTTGTCCCGCTCGCACTTCATTCCTCTGCCTAGATGCGGCCCTCCACCAATGTTCAGCCTCGCCTTCCATGACGAAGGAGGCCCATTTCACCCTCTGCTCATCGGTAGCCTCAAGCACGGTGAAAATCTTCTCTAGTTGCATGATCCATAACTCGGCAACTGAGGGGTCCGTACTACCATAGAAGGCTGGAGGATTCATCCTCCTAAAAGCTTCCACTCCGTTATGACGAGGTGGGTGAACATCAACCTGTCTCTCCTGTCTAGCTTGACCAGCTGCTAGCAATGCAGTTTGCTGAGCCATAATTTCAGCCTGCCTCTCCATGGCTGCAGCAATAGCTTCCATAGCCCGACTCACATTAGCTTGGGAAGCACCATCTGGGGAATCCCCATCTGTCACACTGCCTCCTCCATTCCTATGGTTTCTTCCACCCCTTCTCATGCTTACAGTCCTGAGAAGAAGAAAACAACTTATTTAGGAACACACTCACATAAAATTCCTGAATCTACACTTAACCCAAACTCAATCCTAAACAATTAAAGTCCTAAACTTGAGGTTGCTTCCCTAAGGTTGATATCTTCCTATACCCTATACTTAACACCTTAGCCTTAAGGGCTCTAATGCCTTGTGCTTTGATTGATATCCTCTGGTATCAGACCCGGAGTGACATAACATGACTCCTACTAAGAGGACAACTTAGCCCAAGAGAACCTAATGCCTAGGGCTCTGATACCACCTCTGTAACGACCCCAAAATCCTACAAGGCTAAAATAGGACTTTGGAATCGCCACATTACTTAAACCTGCTTAAAACCATGCATACAAGGCTACTACACGAGTCTCCAAAAATGAGAGTAATAAATTCCGATATATAAACCCAAATCCAACCTGCACAAGTCTGAGGTCTATATATACAACTCACAAAGAACCAACAAGTCTGATACACAACTAATAAGAAGTCTACTGAGCAACATCCTCTAAAGGTCAAATACAAAACTCTCTCAAAGAAAGAAATGTAAACTAAGAGGTGTAGCCGCCCAAGTCTCCGGCTCCCTCCTCAGAAGGCTCACCTTCACCTCCTTCCTCAATGTATGTTTCCTCAACCCACGGCTCCACCGTGTACTCCTGCTCTATACCTGCCAAGACAAAAGTCCGGCTGAGTACAAAGGTACTCAGTGTATATAAAATCCAACCAACAATAATGATATACCTGCACTTAGTCAGAAACATATCCAATAGCATAATAACATAATCAGAGTGCGGAAGAACGTGTGCGCATATACATCATATCATCACCTTGACTCGTGTACTTGTGAGAATCTTAGACTTAGAAAACCATACACTTATGAGGTACTTATGCTTACGAGACCACGTGCTTGTGAGATGCTTATGCTTATGCTTATGCTTATGTACTTATTCAGATCATACAGTAATGAGACATGCCGTTCTTGACGGATACGGACCATGCCTTATGCACTTATTCAGATCACACAGTAATGAGACATGCCGTTCTTGGCGGATACGGACCATGCCATGCTTATGCTTATTCAGAATGTCATACGTATGTCATGTTCATGCTTGTAGTCCATATGTGTGACTTGTGAGACTCTTATCTTAACATACACGTGCATATGTGCTTAAGTGTCGAAATTATATTCGAGTTGGTAATTGCTTAGGTTCCGATCTCCCACCATGGAAACTCCACTATATGTCCCATACCAAATAGTTAGAGAATTCCCGGTTTGAGAGATGTTCCTCTAAGTTCTTACCTTCCCGACTATCAATTCCCAAGCAAAATAATTAAACATACTTAACAAACCATTCACCTATACATATCTTATCATAATTCATATCGCAATTCATAATCAATTTACCACCATTTCATAAGAACATAATAGCATTTATTCTCTCAAACATTTTACACACCCTTGAGTACCCATATTATGAATCCATATTTCTCTACTTTC
The DNA here is from genome assembly GCA_015143295.1 of Tetracentron sinense. NCBI lineage: Eukaryota > Viridiplantae > Streptophyta > Magnoliopsida > Trochodendrales > Trochodendraceae > Tetracentron > Tetracentron sinense. Next base: position 917 of record JABCRI010000705.1, on the reverse strand, counting down.
TCAAGCCATCCATAACCACAATCCATCCATACAATCCATTCACCATTCAATCCACATAGTAATCCCATCCTCCACACATTTCCCATCCTTCATACATCCCATCCACATTCAAATCCACATTTTCCATTCACAATATCCACTCATAATTAGCTCATTTCATAGGAAAATTGGGAAACATGCATTCAATCTCTATGCTATCATTTCTATCATCTTAACATTCACAAAACCTTAAATAAAGTTGATTAGGATAGTATATCGACCTTAGGAATCCTTCCCTGGATTCCAAACGCTCCCGAGACGATTTGGAGAAGCTTCCCAACTTTTCTTGCAATCTCCTATCAATCTCCTCCTTTCTCCATAGAAAACCCTCTCTCAAAACCCTAGGGTTTCTCCTCCTTTTTTTTTGCCAAATTAGGTTAAGAAGTGGAGTATCTTAATTCTAAATTTCGAGTAGGACCCCCTATTTATAGCCACAAGTCGAGACCCGAAACGACCAACAGCCACCTTACTAAAAAATCAGCAAAAATACCGAAGGACCTCCACTCCGACGCACCCGATGATGGTGGTAATGATCTTGACGAGCGACCGGTGCATACCGACGCTCGGGTTTATGAACGGCATCGATCGCTCAAAAAAACACCCTCTCTGGAAAATTTCCCCATACACAAAATTTTAGGACCGGGATTAGATAGCCGATAGATCGGTTATGGCATACCCGATACGATCGATGGTATGACGAGCGATAGGTTCAGCAGGTTTGACTCCCTTACTGGTTTGGGCCATAATTTTACCTGTACGGCTTTGACGATTTCAACTTGGGTTTGGATTCTCTTTCGAAAACAACATTTCGGAGTTGAGAATGCCAATTTCCACTTAATATAAACTAAAATATCACCCAAAGTGACTGATGAAGTCCA
>JABCRI010000078.1:0-25139 GCA_015143295.1 Tetracentron sinense | reverse complement strand
CGAGTTCAGCCCTCTTTCTCGAGCCTCCACACCCTTTGAACTTGGATGCCTTCTTGTACTCGTACAGTGTTCCCAAGAGGATCATAAAGTTCCAGTCTGTTAAACTGTTGAAGGATTTTCACGATTTTCTAGAAATAAGGTTCTTTCTTCCAGATGGAGTTAGGCTGTGATGCTTCCTTAACATTTCATTACTGAAACATCAGTAAAAAGGATCAAATCCTCTACGGTGATAACCGGCTTTGGCACAGCCGGTTATTACCCCTAGAGGTGGTGTCATGTTTGACTCCGTTAACTCGTGGGGAGGGTGCACCCCCCCTAGGGTTCCACCCACCTATTTTTTTTTTTTTTTTTTAAATAATGATCTGTTTTAAACTTAAAAAAACTGGTTGTTTTAGAGTTTTTTAATATTAAAACGTTGTTTTTTAAAAAGAATTAAAATTAAAAAAAAAACAAAAAACCAAAATGCTTGGTTTAACCCTATTAGTTCGTAAACTTACACCACGGTTGCAGGGTTGTGTTAACGGATACAACGTGGTGACCTCTAGGGGTTTAACCGTTTTTTGCCAAATCCAATTATCACCTGAGATGATTTGGCCTCCTTAAAAAAATCGATAGTAATGTACTATAAATGTTGCCTTTGATTAAAATTTTCAGGGTCCCAAAATAAAGTGGTCTCCCTATAAATGCTTCAGCCTTAGCATCGTTAGATTTAAATCAGCCGGTTTGTCTAGGTTCTGGTAGTACTATAATCAGAGGTGGTTATTTTTTATTTGGATGTATGCTAAGCACACCAAGATACTATTTATACACCAAACTTCAAATTACTTACTATTACCCCATTCAATTAATAATAAAACTTCTTTTCTTTCCCAAAGACAAGCAAGACCGACATGCCCCCGTCCTTGTATAGAAGAAGGTCCTTTTCCGTCCACCATAGCGCTCTGTTGCACAAAAACGTGTGGTCACAGCTTCATACCTGAAGAACGAAGATAATACCAGTTGCTCGCAGGAATGTCTAATCTATCTACTCATATGAGAGAAGAAAGTGTGGTTTTTTTTTTTAACTGGTTATTGGGTGAAACAATATCTAAGCATATAAATGAAGCACCACAAGATGCATATTGGAAGTTTTTGCACTCTGCTTTGGCTCGGCTCATCGTAGCCGTCAATTGATTTAGATAGAGATAATTAACAATTACTTTCACTTCCTATGCATCTTTAATATTACTTGTCAAGAATTCCAGACAAGAAGCATCCGATCAAGCATCTAATGGACATTGAGAAGAATACACAGAATAACTAAAGCCAATTTTTGATTTCTCCCATGATATTCCGATCAGTGTTGCTCAGATCGTCTAGGCTTATCGAATATACAGAGGAGGTGGCAAAGAAACGAAGAAGATTAAATTTTTATTTATTGATTTAGAGGCAGTAATGTTCAGTTTGGTAAATATTTGATGTACTCGTATTATTCGCGGCCCCTTTTCTCTATTTTTTTTATCAGCTTTCGTATTATGGCAGGGTCGAGTCCAGGGTTACGGCCCATCTCCCCTCCCCCCCCCCTCGCGCAAGTACGCATTTCCTAATTGGTTCCCGTTTTCACTGTTTTGCGGTATGGTCCATAGTGGGCCCTTCAAAATTTTTTCAAGTTTATTTACTTTGACTTGGCCCGCCAAAATTTTTGTTTAATATTTATGGTGGCCCGCCCAAATTTGTCATTATAGTGGGCCCTCCAATGGAGTCTAGTTATGCCTTTAGGCCACCACATGTCCCTATTGACACCCCTTAACTATGGTTAAAATTCACCTATTCTTAGTATTCACTACTTATCCTTGGTTTTAGAAAAAAATATTAAATTTCTTTTAACCTTAGGAATTAGTGAATTTAAACTGTTTAAAAAAAATTTTGATATTTAAAAAAAAAAACCAAGGATAGGTGAGTGAATCTTAACCATAGATAAGGGGTAATAATAGGGACGTGTGGTGATCTCAAGGACATTACTAGAAAAAAAATAAAAAATAAAAAAATTACTCCTAATTGTATTTTCTCGGGGCAAACCCTCACATCCTTTCATTTTTTATACGTATATTTCGGCCCATTGAAAATTTCCTGCGCCCATGATATATTATGACTTGGGATCTTCTCCTGTAACTGCTGCCAAGAAGGCTGCTAGCACCACCAAATGAAGTGCCACATACATTTGTTGATTTGTTGGTGTAGAACAGTTTGGGGTGAGCGCATATGTATCCTATTTTGTTGGTGCTGGTGGTCTGCCCGCCAGCTACAATGAGGAGAAGATCCCAAGCCTTTCATTATCCTACACGCAATACACGCAATCGTTGTATACACTATACACCTGGCATGATATAACACTTTTATGAGACATCACATGTGGCACCAAATTATAGAAACTTAGTAAGTGACAAGAGCTGCGCTATTACTACTCTTACTCATGAACCAATCCTTTTTCTTAAGTGATGGTTTTTGGTGAGAATGGGGAATACTTGAGCAGGACTAGCCGGCCTCCAAGTGACAATTGCATCGCTATCTTTATCGTACACCTGGCTGCATGCGCCCTATTTTTTTGTTTTTGTTTTTTTGGTAGCCCATATCACTTACCTTAGTCAGTAGTCACTTTGTCAGAAGTTAGCATGGATAGTGGAGCTCTTGCTGCTCGTACCCAGTGAGATTGTCCCAAACCTTCGCCTTGAAATGCCACCCCTACCACTCACACACGCACCATTCCAATATTTAGGGGCGGAGCAAGGATTCTCTTGTAGGGGGGTTAACAATGGGAATCCGGAGACTACGCCCCGATTTTTTTTTTTTTGGCCAAGTTCATGGGACATCGTCTCTGTTTGTGTTCGTTTTGTAAAGAAAATCTTTTTTTCTCAAAAATTCAGGAAGGGCTAGAGCTCCCCATCCTCCAGCTCCGCCCCTTTCCCAGGGCTACACCCTTATTATTGCTATATTTAAAAAAAAAAAATTCAAAATTTCGGGGGGGCTGAAGCCCCCCGGGGCCCATGTGGCTCCGCCAGTGTCGTTATCTTCCTTTGATGGAGGGCTGAGCTAATCCAGTTTGACCATAAAAAGGAAAGATAAATTGGTTGGTTTGGGCCATTTATCATGGCATTTCTAGGAGGTGGCTAGACCTGTAAGCTGGATTATTTGAGTTCGGCTTGAACATTTGATTTGAGTTCCAAAATAATCTAATCATATACAAAAATCAGAATGGAAAATAATCCTAGGCATTCGCTTTTGCTTTCAATTTTCTTTTATGAGTCATAAAAGTTTAGATACTCTCAAATAAATCACCGAATCCTAATTGTATATGTCTAACCACCAAACGCCAACATTAAGCTTAATTTATTTTTTCATTTATAGTGCCACATCATTTCTAATATTGACATTTTAATAATTGAATTAAAGGAATAAGAATTTTTTTTTTCTTTTTAAATTAGATATTAATCCAGGGTTGTTAGGTTAGCATGGGGATTGGAATTCTTGCAACTCATCGTCCAAGATTAGATCCCAAGATTGGAAAGGCCACACCCCACCATCAGCGCAAGAGGCAGGTTGTAAAGGATTAAGAGTTGGGAGTATGCATAGAGTTGCACTCCTTTTATTATATTTAACTAGTGGGTGGCACGTGCGTTGCACATGAGAGCGAGGGGAAAGAGTTAACCATAGCTAATAAGAGTTAAAAGGGACACTTGTTAATCCGCAAGGAACTCTCCCCAAGTACAATCGTGATTAGCTGTGACTCAATTCTTTAAATAAATAGATGAGCAAGAGATAGTTTGTAAATTAAGGTAAAACATTAAATCAAAGTTTTATTTTATATGAGGGTAGATTGAGAATTTTGAAAAAATGGCTATGCCACGCTCTCTCATTATTCCCATTATAATAGTAAAGATACATGAGCTTAATTCTTATAAATTAAACTAGAGGATTTTACGTAATATTTCGAGTCAAACTCAAGCTGAATCCACCCTAAACAAACCAAACTAAATCAAATCAAATAGGTTTGACTTAAGCTCAGCTTATTTAAACATTTGATTCCTTCCATCCTGAACCTATAAGATGGTATAGTTTAGATCAAGGAGACCGTCGTTCATTACCACAGGCCAAAAGCACAAAAGAAGTACACGCGTGAATTGAGAGTAAAAGCTTTTGATTATGTGGCGAAAGGAGAGGCGACTGCAAAATCAGAAGCATGTGGTTGAAGCAACAAAACAAGCAATTCGTTTTGTGAAGAACAAAAGTTGGAGAAGAATGATATCCCTTAATTGGATCGAACAAACTCACTCTCCAACACCATCATCAATGAGATCATGCCACTCACAGAGAGGGACCCCACATTTAACTGAGTGCAAATCTTCTGGTCTGGTATTAGGGCCCACTTGGTCAATGAGATTTTTACAACTCACAAGGCTTCATCCAATGCACAAAATCAGTATCATAAAGGCGTTTCAAAAGGTTTTGTTTACCAAAGGGTAAAGTAGTAAATGACTAATAGACTTGTTTAAGCAATTTTGTTTGGCCATTGGTGTTCACGATTCAATCGGTCATGTGTCTCATTCATCCCATTTTAATCGTGATTAAGCATAATAAACGTAAGGTTAATATTTTTTACTTTTTAAAACAAAGTTTAGATGGATGAACCTTAAGAGTAGGTGAATCTTAACCACACAGTTAGTGAGTGTTAAAAGGGACAAGTGGTGGCATGTAAAATTCCCTTTAACTATGGTTAAGAATAATCAACCAAAGGTTAATTTCTTTTTGGGTAAATTACACTCACCTGCCCTGAGGTTTTGTGAAATTTCAGAAACCTCCCTTCTAATTTCTGAAATTACACTGTCCTCCTCTATCAGACTTTTAATATTAACATTGTTAACTAAAGTTACCATTTTCTTATTTCACCCTTCTTACTTGATTGAGGAAACATGTCTTTATGATTTGAAAACTCAACCAAAGAAAAATATAGACTCCCAAGCCACTGTGTGTCCCTTTTAATACCCACTAATTATGATTAAGATTTACTCACCACTAGGGTTTATCCATCTAACCTTAGTTTTAGGAAAAAAATAGCCTTAGGTTGGTTATGCTTAACCGCACTTAAAAAGGGCTTTAACAGCCACCATATGTTTAACACCCACTAACTGTGGTTAAGATTCACTCATCCTTTGGTTATAAAAAAAATAAAATAAAAAATATTAATCTTAGGTTAATTATGTTTAACCATAGTTAAAAGATCTCTATAAGCCTCCACGTGTCCCTTTTAACACCACTAACTATGGTTAAAACTCACTGACCCCTAGGGTTCATCCATCAAACCTTGGTTTTTAGAAAAAAAAACCTTAGGTTGCTTATGCTTAACCACAATTAAATGGAACTCTACAAGTCGCCTTGTGTCCGCTTTAAAGCCCATTAACTATGGTTCACATTGACTCACCCCTAGGAATCATCCATTTAACCTTGATTTTTAGAAAAAAAAAACCTTAGGTTGATTATGCTTAACCACAATTAAAGGGGGTTCTACAAGCCGCCACGTGTCCCTTTAACACCCACTAATTGTGCTTAAGATTCACTCACCCTTGGGATTAATCTATCTAACCTTGCTTTTAAGAAAAAAATAAAAATATTAATCTTAGGTTAATTATGTTTAACCATAGTTAAAAGATCTCTATAAGTCATCGTGTGCCCCTTTTAATACACACTAATTATGGTTAAGATTCACTCTCCCCTAGAGTTCATCTATCTAGCATTGGTTTTTAGAAAAAAAAAAAAATATATACTTGATTTTGGAAATATATATTAACTTGAAGTTGATATTATTAACCTTGGTTATAAACCAATTATCACTTATTTTATTGAAGTAACTAACCTTGTGAGGTTAATTTAGACATTTTAAAATGTTTAAATGATGACATCATCAAAATCCATCCATAAAATAACGGTGAACTTAAGGGAAGGGGTATCTGTTATAGACAACCAAAGTTGAGGGGAGGACAGTGTAATTTTAAAAACTAGAGGGGAGGTTTCTGAAATTTCACCAAACCTCAAGGGAGGTGAGTGTAATTTAGTTTTTTTTTTTTCTAAAAATTAAGGTTAGATGGATGAACCCTAGGGGTGAGTGAATCGTAACCACAGTTAATGGGTTTTAAAAGGGATACGTTACGGCTTATAAAACCCCCCTTTAATTGTGGTTGAGCATAATCAATCTAAGGTTAATATTTTTAAATTTTTTTTCTTCTAAAAACCTAGGTAAGATGAAATCCTAGAGGTGAGTGAATCTTAAGTTCTTAACTATAGTTAGTAGGTGTTAAAAGGGACGTGAGATGTCTTGTAAAGGCCGCTTTAACTGCGGATAAACATAATCAAAGGGACGGGAGATGGCTTGTAAAGGCTGCTTTAACTGCGGATAAATATAATCAACCTAAAGATAATATTTTTTTGATTTTTTTTTCGTCTAAAACCTAGGCTTAGATGGATGAACTCTAGGGCTGAGTGAATCTTAATCACAATTAATTAGGGTTAAAAGGGACACGTGGTGGCACATAGAATCCCTTTTAACTATGATTAAACTTAATCAAGTTAAGGTTAATATTTTCTTCTCTAAAAACCATGGTTAGATTGATGGACCCTAAGAGTAAATGAATATTTGCTACAATTAGTGAGGTGTAAAAAATAAGGACATGGACGAATGAGACACATTAAAGGGGGCGAAGGCTTCGGATTACCTCTGGTGGATGCCCCAGGTGCAGGGGCGGGCCATGGCCCCCCTAATTTTTTTTCAAATCCTAATTGTTGTAGTATGAATAGTGGACCCCTCAATTAATTTTTTTTTAGTATACTTGGCCCCCCTAATTTTTTTTTGTCATATATATAGTGGGCTCCCCATTGGAGTCCCCTTATGCCCTTGAGGTTGCCACATGTCCCTATTGACACCCCTTAACTATGGTTAAAATTCACCCAATATCAGGGTTCAAATACTTATCCTTGGTTTTTAGAAATTTTTTTAAAAATAATTTTAAGAGTTAGTGAATTTTAAATTAGGGTTCGAAAAGAAATTTGTATTTAAAAAAAAAAACCAAGGATAGGTGGGTGAATTTTAACCACAATTGAGGGGTATTAATAGGGACACGTGGCGACCTCAGGCATTACTGGAAAAAGAAATTCTCAAAATAAAAAAAACTATTCCAATTTTTTTTTCTCGGGGGCTACACCCCGAACACCCAAATTCCATACCCTCAAATTAAAATATTTTTTATACATTTATTTTGCCCCGCCCCCCATTGAAAAATTCCTAGCTCCACCCCTGCCCAAGTGGGACCGTGTGCATCCACACATCATTGGACGCTTGGCGATAAAAAGGAGGAGAAGTCATTTCACTTTCTACCCATGATTTTGACTTCTCCCACATGATATCTCTCCCCTTTTTAAAACGCTACATGTCCAATGATGTGTGGATGCCCGAGGTCCTTCCAGGCATCCGCCAGATGTAATCCGAAGCCGGGGACTAATGAGACACATGACCGCCGGTTGAATCGTGAACACCAAAAGGCCAAACGAAATTAAAACAAGACTAATGATCGCTTACTTCTTTGCCCTTTGTTTAATTACAACCTTTTGAAACGCAACTAATGGTCACTTACTTCTTTGCACTTTGTTTAATTAAAACCTTTTGAAAAACCTTTATTATGAAGATTTTGTACTGTAAAAGAAGCTATGTGAGTTGTCACATATCATTGAGCAAGTGGCCCTTAATACTAATTTCTGCATTAGGGACCAACTAGAGGATAGAGGATTTGCACTCCATTTAACTAGCCGAAGTAAAGGTGCAACACCGAAGTTAACTTGTAGAATTAAAGCTATTTTAAGCGTGCCTCCTTCACATGCCCCACCATTGCAATTGCAAGCATTTCTTTTTTTTTCTTTTTAAAGGTAAATGTGGGTATACTGTGCCAGACTCAGACTAGTCAACTCAGACTAGTCAACGTGATGCATAAATAAACCCCAACCAACCATACATCTTATATTGAAGGGAACCTAAATTTGATCTCGAAACCTCCGGGTTTACGGTTCCTCCTTTGACCACTAGGCTAGACCTGGAGGATTGGCAAGCATATCCTTCACATGAACCAAAACCGAGCCCCTTTAATTAAAAATCAAAAGGAAGTAAAAGGGGAAAATTGTGGTGCAACAAAGGCAAAACTGGATCCTCATTAGGTCTCCAATGGCCAGACTTGGCATTGTGAGGGCTGTCAATGAGCCAAGCAAGCTTGACTCGGCTCAAAACGGGCCGAACTTGAGTAGGATTAAAAAACTTATCGAGCCGGGCCAAGCCAAGCCAAGCCGAGTGAATGAGCTTCTTTAGATAATTCAACGTACATGCATGAGTGTCCTATGGTTAGGGGAGAAAATGGGACAGAGGAGTGTTTTTAGGTGGAGATAAGATTATTTTTAAAATTTAAAGACTTAACTAAATTTAAAGATTTAACTATAGAGTTGAGGAGAAAATTTCAACCAACGATTCTATCACCCCTTCTCTCTCATTGTAATAGTAGAGATATGCTATATTCATGAAATATTTGGCCAATCACCAACCACAAAAGATTTAACCCAAGAGGAAAATACGGATTTGGGCCCCGTATTATGAAAAAACCGGTATATGGGCTCCGGGTTTGAAAACTTATTTTTGTAGGCTCCCACGCGTGGGAGCCAAGTGCACGTGCTGCCCCTTCGCATTTTCTCCCCAAAATACCCCTGGCTTGCTGTCAAAGCTTTCTTCCCAAGCTGAAGCTCGGTTACGAACCCTCGGTTATCCTGAAGCCCTCGGTTATCCTGTGATCCGAAATCCTTCAAGGCGCAAATTTGAAACCTGCAAATCCTTCCCCAAAGTAGAACCCTTGGGTACCCAGTACATCCGGAACTCTACGGGCTTCGTAATAGCGTAAAGAAGAAGAAGAAGAAGAAGCCGAAGAAGAAGAAGAAGAAGAAGAAGAAGCCGAAGAAGAAGAAGAAGAACAACCCCGAAGAAGAAGAACAACCCTGTAAGTTTTAGCGGTTTTTAATAAAATTTCAAACCTAAAAATGGGCCCCACAGTTAACGACTTCATTTTCGATGCTTTCAAGTAACTATTTTCGATGGTTATGATTAACCATTTTCGGTATTATTATTAATTTTTGCTCATTTTTCATGATTTTCAATGGTGAATTAAAAGTGTATTTTCGACCCTTTTGAGTTTATTTTCGGCAAAAATACATTGCAATTTCGATGGTTCTTACGACCATTTTCGGTGGTTTTTTACTCATTTTTGGTATTTTCAGTTATCAATGCTTATTTTCGGTATATTTATGTTTTTGCTTATTTTCAGTATTATTCAATTATGACATTGTTTTTTCGGTATTATTGTTGATGTTGAGCCCAATTTCGGGATTTTCAATGGTTATGTTATAATGCATTTTCGATGGTTTTGTGCTTAATTTCGGCAAAAATACAGCAATTTCGATATTTCGGTATTTTTGTGTCCTGGCAGAGTAAATTTTCGGTATTTTGCTTTCATGACTGCCATTTTCGATGTTTTTGTGTCCTGACAGTGCCTATTTTCGGTGTTTTTCTGCCTGGCAGTGCATATTTTCGGTATTTTTCTGTGATGACAGTGTCTATTTTCGGTATTTTTCTGTTATCCCAGTGCCTATTTTCGGTATTTTTCTGTTATCCCAGTGCCTATTTTCGGTATTTTTCTGTTATCCCAGTGCCTATTTTCGGTATTTTTCTGTTATCCCAGTGCCTATTTTCGGTATTTTTCTGTTATCCCAGTGCTTATTTTCGGTATTTTTTGCTATGACTGGTTATTGTCAGTACTTTTGATGGTTATTGTTATGATAGTGTTTATTGTTTTTCAATTTTGCAGCGACAAGATGCCTTGTACAAAGAGAAAAGCCGGTAGGGAAAAGAAAAAGAGAAAATAGAAAGAAGATAAATATTTTCCTTCGATTAAATGCTCCCAAACGATATGGTTTGACGAGATAAAACCATTATTAGAGGCCAATCCAGAGAGAAAAAGAATTTGGATGGAGAGCTGCTTTGCCCACCTTTACAACATACCTAAAATACCATTATGTGGCCAAGCAATCCACCATTTTCTACAGAGGCGTAAAGGAGGGTTACGCTTCGAAGTATGCGGGAAGAGTGTAGAGTTCACAGTGTTGGACTTTACTCTGATCATGAGCCTTAATGCCCAAGTGTCTAAGGCTCCGGTCCTTAAACATGAAGCGCCACCAACCTCTCTCAAGTATTGAAAGTTTCAAAAGTTGGCGGTGATTAAAAAGGTAAGGCTTCTTGAGGAGTTCAAGGGATGTGATGATCATATGGATGCGGTGAAGCTATCACTGGTCCTCTTTATTGAGTTGTTGCTCGTAGGCACCGGCACGCATGTGGGTGTTAACAGAGGCCATTTGTGCCTAGTGGATGATTGGGAGGTCTTCAACAAATACCCATGGGGGACTTTGAGTTTTGAGTTGTGCAAGGTTGGCCTAGAAACTGCTCTTTATACGAAGAAGCAGTACAATATAAACGGATGTGCTCTTGCCTTCCAGGTAAACATATGACTACCTAAATTTTGTAAATTTTCCGTGTTAGCTAATTTGTGTTTACTTCTACTTGAACTAATAGTAAAATTTATGACTGATGTCAGATTTGGGCTTATGAGTGCATCCCAGCACTTGGGAGGCTGTGTTCTCGTAATGCACCCCTAGGTACGATGACATTCCCACGGGTTCTGCGGTAGGCGAATACATCCTATCTCAGCTACAAGTCACTTGCAAATGCCATATTCAATTTAAGTAAAGTATGTAATTGGAGTTGTTGTTTTACAATATTCAACTTGCAATATCCTTTGTTATTTTACAGATCCTTTGTTATTTTATAACATATTCTTTGTTGTTTTACAGATCAAGCTGAGCAATATAAAGCCTACTCCTGCAGAGAAGGAGCAGCAGGTTGTGAAGGATGTGTTAGCACGATTGAGTGCTGAGGGTGATGATGATGAGGAGGGGGAGGAGGAGGATGATGAGGAGGAGGAGGATGATGAGGAGGGGGAGGGTGATAGTGATGGTGGTGATGGTGGTGATGGTGATGGGGGTGATGGTGGTGATAGTGACGGTAGTGGTAGCGATGAGGGTGATGGTGATGATGATGTAAGTCCAGCCCCATCTCCGGCGAAGAAGAGAAGGTTCGAGCAGAGGTCAAAAATGGTACAAATATTGATTGTGATTATTTTTATGATTTTCGACATTTTGACATATAAATTGTCTAATTTTCGGGATTTTTACTTACTAGTTGTTTGATGTTCAATATTTTCAGGTTCATGATATCAATTCCTCCGTTGAGCGGGCAATGGAGAGAGTTTTAGACCGTTATTTTGACCGAGTTGTTGATCGAGTTGTTGACCAAGTTGTCGACTGAGTTGTTGAGCGAGTATCCCCGCAAATAAAAAGCTTGTTTGAGCAATGGGCAGCGCAACAAAAAAAGATGAAAAAACTTCTGGTGATCAAAAATCTTTCAGTGATAAGATGTCTCCCATATTGAGTCCCGAAGCAGCGCCGACACAAGGACATTCTTTCGTTGATGAGAAGATGGATCCCATCTTCACTCCCGAAGCAGCGCCGACACAGGGACATTCTTTCATTGATGAGAAGATGGATCCCATAATTGAATTGACTCCCGTAGATTTGAAGGGGGGTGCAGATTCGAAGGGGCTTGAAGACCTTCTAGAGGTGTGTGTTTACATTCCTAAGACGTGTAATGAGAGTCTGTGAAATGAGTTCATCAAGCCGGAACTTATATTTGGCAATATATGCAGGTGTCAAAGAGACCGGTAGTGAAGTCTCAATATCTGCGATCCCCTTTCATTCAAATGAAAGGAAGGAAAATGACAATTGGAGCTGCTAACCCCAAAAATCCTTTATCAAAAGAGGAGTCGAAGCAACTGCGCGATTTCATAAAGTCGGGAGCAACTTCAATTTTGATTGACAAGGTGATGGTGACAGCGGATATTGTGGGAGGGATTTCTAGCTCAACTACGTGGATTGATTCATTGGTAAACCCAGTACTTTTATTGATGAATCCAGTAGCCATTTTCGGTATTTCAGTTTCATTATCGGTATTTCAGTTTCATTTTCTGTATTTCAGTGGTTTTAATGATGAATCCAGTAGCCATTTTCGGTATTTCTGTATAATTTTCGGTACTTCAGTGGTTTTAATGATGAATCCAGTAGCCATTTTCGATATTTCTGTATAATTTTCGGTATTTCAGTGGTTTTAATGCTGAATCCAGTAGCCATTTTCGGTATTTCTGTATAATTTTCGGTATTTCAGTGGTTTTAATGCTGAATCCAGTAGCCATTTTCGGTATTTCTGTATAATTTTCGGTATTTCAGTGATTTTAATGATGAATCCAGTAGCCATTTTCGGTATTTCTGTATAATTTTCGGTATTTCAGTGGTTTTAATGATGAATCCAGTAGCCATTTTCGGTATTTCAGTGTAATTTTCGGTATTTATGTGGTTTAATTGATGAATCCAGTAGCCATTTTCGGTATTTCAGAGCCATTTTCGGTATTTGTCTGTGTAATTTTCGGTACTTCAGTGGTTTTAATAATGAATCCAGTACCCATTTTCGCCATTACAGCACCCATTTTCGGTATTTAATTCTCATTTGTACATCCATTTTCAGTAGTTGAGGACCATTTTCGGTAGTACTATCACTATCCATTATCGTTATTTTCGGTATTCTTTTGTGAGATTATCTAACATTGGATAAATATGACAACAAATTGACATGTATACGGAGTTATTGGCTCAAAGAAAGGAGCAATACTCCTCGAAATACAATCAAGTCTGCACTTTTAGCAAAACTTGGTTCACGGTAACTCATAATACTTTTGTTATGTTTTAGTTTATCCAATATATACATTTATCCAATGTATATCCGCAATTTCTAAGTAACAATAATGTTCGTTATGTTTCAGTATTCGTTATTCAAGGATTGTCACTTTTTGGACACCTACCATTCAACTTTGAATTCCAAGAACCTGACTGAGGACATGACTAGTCGGGTGGGGCCAGATATGAAGGCCGCTATCATGGGGGTTCGAGGAGGGACCCCCATGTGGGAATGTGAAAGGATATACTTCCCTGTGAACCCCGCTAGTCACTGGCTATTGGTTGTGCTTGAACCCCCCACAAGGCGTATCCTCCTCTTCGACTCATTTTTCCCACACCCGGCATTACAACATGGAGATCATATCTCAGCTATCACGGTGAGGATGCCTGCACTGTTTCACATGTGTGGTGACAACTCAGCCTTCATAGGTTAAAAATGGGAGGTCATAGAAGTCAAAAATATACCAAAACAGAAGAATACGTAAGTCTTTCTAAAACATTTAATCTTATATTTACCAATACACTAACATGACTCATCCTAAGCAACTGTAACTGTTTGTTTTGCATATTCAGTCGGGACTGTGGAGTATTCGTTATGAAATATATTGACTTCTTATGCGCTGACTTACCCATTACGTTCACTCAGGTATTTGTACATCCATTGGTAAATATCATCAATCATTTGTAGCATACTGACTTTTTCTAACTATTTTTGTAGGACGATATATCTTCAATGCGGAAGCGAATAGCTTTCGATGTTATGACGGGGTCAGTGAAGGCGTGATGGGCTGTGATAACGTCCCAATGTTGGATGCTGAGGTCCCATGATGAAGAGGAGGGAGAAGATAGGCCGGGGTGCAGTTTCTTGATAGACTATTATGGATGGGTTGTGATGTACTATTATGGATTGTTGTGATGATGTTGTAATGTTGTAATATTGACTTCTTATGGACTATTTGTGTACAGTCCTGTAATATTGTGTATTTAGAGATGATTTTCGTCATTTATTACAATATCCAGTGCAGAATTTTGGTTTTTTCGTCATATTACAGATTATTTTCAGTTTTATAGGGCTCCATTTCGGCATTTTAGAGTGTCCCAGTAGCCATTTTCGGCATAACAGGGCTCAATTTCGGCATTTTGTGCCATTTCCAGTAGCCATTTTCGGCTTAACATGGTTGATTTTCGGCATTTTACACTGTCTAGTAGGCATTTTCGGCATAACAGGATCAATTTTCGGTATTACAGTCCCATTTTCGGTATTCTGCAGTACTGTATTTTCGGCATTTTTGCCATTTTCAGTACCCATTTTCGCCATTTTTATGTCAAATTCGGCAATTTTGCCATTTTCAGTACCCATTTTCGGCATTTTTAGCCAATTTCGGTATTTTTCTGTCAATTTCGACATTTTTCTGTTGAATTTTAGCAGTCATTTTCAGCATTTTTGCCATTTCCAGTAGCCATTTTCGGCATTTTTCGGTTTTTCCCTGTCAATTTCGGTATTTTTCTGTTCCAATCCAGTAGCCATTTTCGTCATTTTATTGCCATTTTCGGTATTTTCCTATCACTTTCGGCATTTTATTCCCATTTTCTGTCTTTTTCCATCTTTTTTGAGATTCTATAATATTGGATAAATAATAAAGAACCTTCAAACCAACCATTCATTAAGCATTACATGTTTTTCATTACATTCAACATTAGACACTACACTCAACCACCATGGGGAACAAGATTATTACATGTTTGCCTATTGAGCCCAGTTTGTTTACATCTTCCACATCTTACAGTGGACCTTTCCTCACCTTGTGAGAGAATTCTATTCTTCTTCGGCCTTCCTGAACGTCTTCTTCCCACCGGTGGTTTAATCCTCTCCATCTCTACCATGATTTCAGGTGGGAGGTCCCATGATTTTTTGTCAAGCAGTGGATATATTGACTCTTGGTAGGTGGCTTGGTACGTTAGTGATGTGTAGAATGACGAACAATAGTTGTATGGATCTACCCGATACTTTCTATATCCAGCCAAGGCATGTTCACAAGGCAACCCTATTTTATAGAATTTCCCACAAGTGCAATTCCCATCCAGAAGCTTCACAGTATCTCGATTGTTTTTCCCAACCACATAATACTGATACATAGCAATTCCATGAGAATCTAAATAACGTGCCTGTGATTGTCCATTTTGTATTTGCTCTTCGGCCCATGTTGTTAGCCTGCCATTCATTTGCATAGCACTGATTTTTCGGTTGTAGAACATATTTTGTACCTTCAGTCGCACATTCTCCAAAAGCATAGTGACTGGATATTCTCTTGCTTCTTTCAGCAAACTATTCAAACTCTCGGTTATGTTCGTAGTCAGCACATTATACCTCTTCGCACTATAAAAGGCTCGGGCCCATTTCTCTTTTGGTATTGCATCCAACCATTGCACAACGAGAGGGTTTGCAGTTGCGAGTTCTGCCATTATCTCATGAAACTTGCTTTCTCTACATGTCTTCACGGCTTTCCAGAAATACGAAAACAATTGCTTATCCTTGAATGTTGCATACATATTTTGGCTAATGTGGAATGCGCAGTAGCCATGAATTGCATGTGGGAATACAACAGGGACTTGGCTTATCAAACTAACATGTCGATCTGTTACAATCACTAGATCATCTATGTGTCCAAGTGCTCTTGATAATTGAGTTAAAAAAAAATTGTAAGTAACATTATTCTCCGACTCCGCTATCCCAAGGGCAACTGGAAATATGTGATTGTCTCCGTCTAGAGCTGTTGCGGCAATTAGTATTCCTTTGTACTTTCCCTTTAAATGTGTCCCATCAATGGCTACCACTTTCCGTAAAGTCCTCTGAAAACTTCGAATACACGGTCCAAGAGCCATAAAACATCTTTCAAATGCCCCATTTTCAGGGTCAGCCACTATTGCTGTTACTGTGCCTGGATTTGTCCTTTTAAGTTCATGAAAATAGGCAGGGAGTTCAGCATAAGAGTGGTCGTATGAACCTCTAACTGTTTCAATGGCAATCTCCTTAGCTTTCCAAGCTTTCTTATAACTCATTCTAACCCCATATTCTTCCCACACATCATGAATAATCTCTTTGGGCTTATACGAGACATTTGCCTCAATACGTCCCACAACCATGTCACTCACAACTAAACTAGTTGCTTGTCGATGATCGGTACCACCTAAGGGATATCCACAAGAGTGATGTGAATTATAAGTCTTTATTTTGAAAACACCAACCTCATTCACTTTCGATGCACGCAACCTCCAGGTGCAATTATCTATAAGACATCTAACTGTGTACTTTTGTTGATTTGAATCCATAACCTTGAATTGAAAATTGTTTCGCATCGCATATCTAGACAGTACATTTTGTAGACGTCTTTTGTCCTTAAATAATTTCCCAAGCGATATTTCACCAGCTTCCACTCCAGTTTCAAACTCTGATGTTTCTCAATTTACATAGTCATCTACACCATCATTTAGTTGCATCACATTTGCCAGTGATTGTACGGGAGCTTGTGGTGATGATGGAGCTTGTGCTGACGGTTCTGGATGAGCTTGTGGTGATGCTTCTGGATGAGCTTCTGTATCTACTTGTCTTACTCGACGAAAAGCAGACGCTGAGGAACTAGGAATATCAGCATGCGGGGTATAAGAGTGTATAGTCCTTGTGTCCCACTCTGCTGTTGCCTCCCTATGTAAAAAGTCTTCAAGCTTATCGCAGACACCGTATGTTGCTACATCTTCATCTTGATTAAAATCACTATAAAAATCATGTTCATCTTCATTACTTGAGCTTGAGTCTATACTTTTTAAACATTCATCACCGTTATCATTTTCAGCCTCCTGAATATGAGTCCCCTTATAGAAAGGAATGACAGTCTCCTGAATATGAGGATCAACAACCTCCTGAACACGCTGATATTCACAACTCGCATCATTCAAACCAAACTGTGGTTCTGGTACAGATTTCCTCACCTTCGATATATATAATGGCGGCAAGTATTTTTTTTCTACTTTCCTGACATGTGAAAGAAATGCCCGCAACTCTTCATCGTCTGTAATATCACTGGGAGGGATTGGCGCTGGTGTAAGAATCAAACACCTCACTATAATCTCATACTCTTCCAGTCGAGTGTTAGTCAATTGATAAACTTTATCCAATAGTTTGTCATATGTCATTTTCGAAGATAATTGCAACAACTTTGATTTTCCACCACTGTACACGTACCCTCGAACACGGTCGTCAATGTTCCACTCACCGTCATAACAACAAACTACTGATATCGGCATTATCTGGAAAACACTCAATCCGTTAAAGTAATCTGAAAATTTTCGAAAATGAGCACTGCAACCATTGAAAATGCACTGTAATAACCAGAACCGCCGAAGATCACAAAATCATCGAAATAGCACTGTCATATCAAAATTGCAATAACAGAAAACCCCCGAAAATGGACATTGTATCCATCGAAAAGCAGTGTCAGAACAGAAAACCACCGAAAATGAGCATCAAAGCATCGAAACAGAACTGTAATAACAGAAAACTACCGAACAGGAGCATAAAATCATCGAAAATACACTGTAATATCGAAAATGCAATAACAGAAAACCACCGAAAATGACCACAAAACCGCCGAAATAGCACTGTAATAACAGAAAACCACCGAAAATCTGCATAAAATCATCGAAAATGCACTGTTATACTGGAAAACCACTGAAAATGAGTAAAAAATCATCGAAAAAGCACTGTTATACTGGAAAACCACCGAAAATTGGCATAAAATCATTGAAAAGCCCTGTAAAAGAGAAAATGCAATAACATCAAACCCCCGAAAATGACCACAAAACCGCCGAAAATAAGCTCAAAACCACCGAAAATGAGAACTGTAACATTGAAAATGCACTGTAATCACAGATTACCACCGAAAATGAGCAAAAAAAATCAAACTTTATCACTACAACAATCGAAAATGAACTCTAATAACAGAAAATGAGGAAAATGAGCACATTACCCTAGCAAATACCGAATATGATCACTGTAACCATCGCAAAATGGATCAAAAACATATAAACACTTACCCTATGTTCTTGTTCTTCTACTTCTTCTTCTTCTTCACAAGGGTTTAGCTCAGTTGCAATGAAGGAGAAAGCTTCAACGAAGGGGAAAACTTAAGTCTACCTCGTTGCAACGAAGGGGAAAGCTTGGGTTTCGGATGAACGCTTCGTTGAAGGGGAAAGCTTGAGCTCAGTCGCACGGTGTTTAAGGGTTCTCTAACAGGGATGGGGGGCATTTTGGAGAAATTTTTTTTAGAGGAAACCACGTGCTCCACTAAAATCACTGTAGAAGCCTACAGAAATAAATATTTCAAACCGGAGCCCATATAGGGGTTTTTTCATAATACGGGGCCCAAATCCGTATTTTTCTCTTAACCCAACCGCAAACAGGGTAACTATGTAAGGGCTATCCAGGCAACTCAACTCTTTTGTGAATTGAGGGGAATACTGCAGATTCGAATATCTATTAAATTCCGGCAATTAAAGAAGTTAATTATTTCGTGAATCATCATCCAACAAAACTTCAATCTAATTTAGCAAAAATTCAACTAAAAGTCACAACGATGAGGTCTCAAGAAGAAATCAATATACCCTTTATCTTGTTAAGCAATTCTGGAAAGGATTTGCTAGGTGCAGACTCACTCACCCTTTTTTTTACTACTGCATGTAAATCAGCAAAACGTCGTCTTGAGTCTTGACTGAGTCACTTTTCTTGTTGGGACTAACACAAATCGATCATCTAAGACCCTGATTGCGTTCATCAACAGAAATCGAAGAAACCCGAAACGAACAAACTAGGTGAAATCAACCAATCAACCGGCCGAATATAAGAAAAACTAATTCAGTTTCGAAGAAATTGAGGCTAGGATTTCAACACTGAAATCAAAATAAGAGGAATACCAGGGGAAAAAAGTAAAAAATAAGAAGAAGAAACAACATTAACCCTAGAAAATGGATTACCCGAGCCCCAACCTCTCAGTCGATCTCGTCGGAACCCTACTTGATCTCCTTGCCGGAACCCCAGTTGATCTCGTAGCCGGAACTTCAGTTGATTTGATCTCAATCTCGTTTTCTTTGGGCGAAGTTGGGAGAGTCTCAGAAGGTTGTTGTTTTGGGCGAAAATCCCTTTGAAATCTCAGAACAGTGACGAGATCAAGGAGTGGGTTTCTTTGCTTGCGATTATCCCTGGGTTCTCGCCCAAATTTTGGGTTTCTTTTCTTTCTTGGGAACAGTTTCTTTTCTTGGAAACATCCTTTCAAACTCATAAACTGACGGTATTTGCGATTTCCTGCTTACGTTTTCGCCACGCGTCGCCGTATGGTGTTAACCGGATTTGGCAAACCCGGTTA
Organism: Tetracentron sinense; assembly: GCA_015143295.1. NCBI lineage: Eukaryota > Viridiplantae > Streptophyta > Magnoliopsida > Trochodendrales > Trochodendraceae > Tetracentron > Tetracentron sinense. The sequence continues at coordinate 5,772 of JABCRI010000078.1, read as the reverse complement.
ACACCATAGAGGATTACGTTCCTTACAAATATACTACTGTGTTGACACTTAAAACTACAAAAACGAGTTCTAACCGTACTAAGAGTCTAAGACACATTATTAAAATTTGAGTTGTAATCCAAAACCAATTGTAACTCTATCATTGTCTATATATACAACCGTTTGTAATGAAAAATTTAGTATCAATTTTTTTTTTGTTAGCCTCTCTTCCAAAAGTAGTAATGGCTGGTGGGTTTATTTCGTCTGCTGGTAATCCGATGAAGGAATATCCAGGGAGGTTGACGCCGTTTGTCCTAATGGCATGTATAGTTGCGGCAATGGGAGGACTCATATTTGGATATGATATTGGAATATCTGGTGAGATTTTTAATTAGTGTTACGTTTTGATTTGATTTAATTGATATTATTTTTAGTTAGTTTTGAATTTTGATTAATAGAAGAAGAAAAAAATATAGTTTTGATTTTCGGTTTTGTTGTTGTTTGTAGGGGGAGTTACATCAATGGCTCCTTTCTTGAAGAAGTTCTTCCCTTCTGTTTATAGGAAGGAAGAAGGAGATACATCCACTAATCAGTACTGTAAATTTGACAGCCAGATATTGACAATGTTTACGTCGTCCCTTTACTTGGCTGCTCTGGTGGCCTCCATCTTAGCTTCATGGATTACCCGAAAATTAGGAAGAAAGGCCTCGATGCTGGCAGGAGGTGTAGTTTTTCTTGGCGGAGCTGCTATTAATGGCGCAGCAGGAAACGTGGCCATGCTTATTGTGGGTCGAATTTTGCTCGGTATAGGCATAGGATTTGCTAATCAGGTATGAGATTACTAGCACAATGTTTGAACTTCGAACTAACTACTCTCTCTAGATCTCCAATTGTTTTATTTATTTATTTAATTGTCTGTGTTTTAACAGTCCGTGCCACTCTATCTCTCTGAGATGGCTCCTTACCGATACCGTGGTGCACTCAATATCGGCTTCCAGTTATCAATCACCATTGGTATTCTCGCGGCCAATCTCGTAAACTACTTCACAGCTAAAATTGAAGGAGGGTGGGGGTGGAGGGTGAGCTTAGCGGGTGCGGCAGTTCCTGCTCTCATCATCACAATTGGGTCGCTTTTCCTCCCCAATACTCCAAATTCTATGATAGAGAGGAACCAGGCGGAGAAGGCGAGAGAGATGCTCCGACGCATCCGTGGCACCAAGGACGTGAACCATGAGTTCAACGACCTAGTGGCGGCTAGTGAAGCCTCAAGAAAAGTGGAGCACCCTTGGAGAAACCTCTTGGAGAGGAAATACAGGCCCCACTTGACCATGGCCATCCTCATTCCCTTCTTCCAGCAACTTACTGGCATTAACGTGGTCATGTTCTACGCTCCAGTTCTCTTCCAGACTATTGGATTCGGAAGCAATGCCTCTCTAATGTCCGCTGTCATCACCGGCCTCGTCAATGCTGCTGCGACAATCGTCTCCATCTACGGCTCCGACAAGTGGGGAAGGAGGTCTCTTTTCCTAGAGGGTGGAGCCCAGATGCTGATCTCCCAGATAATGGTCACAATTTTGATTGCACTTCAATTTGGACTGGACGGTCAAGCGACAGATATCCCACAATGGTACGCCATTCTTGTGGTTGCGTTCATCTGCCTCTATGTCGCGGCTTATGCATGGTCGTGGGGGCCGTTGGGGTGGTTGGTGCCCAGTGAGATCTTCCCTCTTGAGATTCGCTCGGCTGCGCAGAGTATCAACGTCTCGGTCAACATGCTATTCACCTTTGCCGTAGCTCAGGTGTTCCTCCCCATGCTCTGCCACCTCAAGTTTGGACTCTTCGTCTTCTTTGCTTGTTTTGTGGTGGCCATGACAATCTTCGTCTACTTCTTTGTGCCCGAGACTAAGAACATCCCCATTGAGGAGATGTCGCGTGTCTGGAAGCAGCACTGGTATTGGGCCAAGTTCATCCCTGATCAAGATCTCAACCGAAGTCTCGAGATGGCCAACGGAGCTGGGAAGCAGCCTTCAACTGCTACTGCACCCTGACTACTCTTTTCAACATACACATATTTTGTTTTCATTCTGTTTTTCATCCTTATAGTACTAATGGTAGATACTAGTATTAGGTTTAGGGTCGTGTCCTTGGTTTACTATAGCCTTCAGCAAATTCACCAAATAGATAGTTGGTTTAGATGGGTCATTCAATTACATGTGGATTGGTTGAAATTTCCATTTTTTTTATTGATTCATTTAATTCTAGTTGTTTTTATTTTAATTAATCAAGTCGTGGCGTGGAATTGGATTTTTGAAATTCTCACATGCATATTGTTGGATACATCATCAATTTGTAGGAAAACAGTTGATGGTAGGAAACCACTATTGAAATTTACATTAAGGCTGGATTTAGCCCTAGCCCGTGTTAGGGTAGGGCTAAATAGCTCTGACCAGTGGATAGCTTGGTATGAAATATTGGTCACAAACAGGTTTGGGCCTACACACCATGGGGCTTGGACCTCGATCCCGACGAATGCAATTGTTGTTATATCCATCCTCTTCCAAGCTTTAACCCACTAATCTTGAACAAATACTAACAACACTACTAACTGGGGTTGCAGCCTAACCGTTGTTTTGTCGGCAAACCACATCTCCCCTTGTAAACTGCAACGTCGTGAAAATCAAGCAGCAAGTAAGATCTAAAACCAGGGATAGAAATTACAATCCTTCACTTTTCCTATAAATCACACGTCAAGCATCAAAATATGTCCCCTCTACTCTAGACAGCATTCGGCTTACGGATTCCAAAGCTAACCCAAGAAGAAATGAATAATACTATATCTTAAGAGAAATGAATAATACTATATCTTGGATTGATGTAATTGATGTTGTATATATTAGAGTTTTAGATGTTTTCGAGTTTTAGATGTTTAAACCCGGTCTTGCAAGATCGAGTTTTTGAGTTGACTCTACTCGGCAAAGTTTCAAGTTGGGCGGGTTTTAAAACACCGGTATAAGTTTCCTACCATATATTACACATCCCTCAGGTTAACAAGACCACAAACATCTTATTCTTGCCTTTCTAAACAGTTGCCAACAAACACACTTTATCTCACCTAAGCAATTCAAGAAGGCCTGAAACAGTGCAACATCAGCAGATTCAGCACATTCTTGTGAAGACTAAACCCTACCACACATCAGCTGTTCTAAACTGAGTACCCTTGCCAATGATCACTATGTATAAACAGCTCTCCATACCACGACCCACTACTTCTGGATGCCCAACCATCCAGTTCAAAATAAGCACATCATACTAACTTTCAGGCCCAAACACTGATTATACTACTTCCCAAGCATAATTTCAAGGTTCTCATGTGGACTCAATTTGAGAAATTATCAATGGGTAAAAATTTAATTGCCAAAGGCATAAGAGTTTTGAAAGTGGTTGGATTGGAAGCCCAAAATTGAGAGAACACAAGTAGAAAGGGATCATTAGAGAGTATTGGGAAATTTGCAGCTTGAGAGATTAAGCAAAGTTTGATAGGTTTAAAACTAGGCAACAGGGTCCAGACAAGATCGGTTGTGCCTCTGGATATAATCAGGAATTGACTTTGAAAGTGTATATCCACTTCTATCATTTAAAATATTCTAGCAAAGCAGAAGTTTACATGCTATTGGAAGGATTAAAGAAATTTTCACACCCTTTACAGGTTCCTTACAAGTGTAAGGGAAGTAAGGAACTCCTAAGGCATGATCTCTTCAACCCTTTGGAAGTTCAATGAGCCATACAATATTGACTAAACTCAGTACTTTACATACTCTCAGCACAATTGACAATTAACTCCTTAGGCATGATCTCTTCAACCCATTGGAAATTCATGAGCCATACACAATAGCAAGCATGAATGATCACATCATTGACTAAACTCAGGTTTCAGATATTTTGCTGGCTTACTTTGCATACTGCCTGCACAATTGACAATTAATTGGTTAAAAATGGTGTGGACAGGCAATTTTTGTATATTGACAATTATATTTAGCAGAAAATACTCGAGAAAATTGAAAAAGGCAATTTATACATTGTTAATAGCCAAAGAGAGCAAACTCACTCAATGACCAACAAGTCTACCTTGTAAGTTGTATCATACGTATGCACAACTGGAAACAGATAACTAATTTGAAATTGGAGTAAGAAATATCAAGAGATACCTCTTCTCTAATGATTGTAATGTTAGGATGAGTCTGAAAAGCACACTCCAATGTAATATGAGAAGCTGCATGCCCCATAAGCCTTACAACTGTAGACACAGACAATCAGGAATACCAAGACAGAGAAATATAAAATTATAAAATCATTGAAATGAAAAACAGTCCACGTTAAGAAGGGAAACAAAAGTAAGGGACAGATTTATATGCCAAATTTACAAATACTATTGTATGAAGTGAAGATTAGGAAATAATGGAAAAGAGAGAGAAGATAATAGAAGAAAGAAGAAGAAGAAGAAGAAGAGAATGAGAGAAACATACAACTAATCTTGAGCTGTAGCAGCTTATATTGAACATAAAGACAATAATGCCCTTATCTCATACATATTTACATATAGTCCCATATCCCCATAACACACTAACATGAGGGATTCTCCATCATAAGGGCTCTTTATAAAGAAAGCAGCTAGATGCCAGTGACCTAAATCATGTCTGATAAACTGGAAAATGGAAGAGTATCAAACTCTTAATGACTGTTCAATTCCTAATCACTTCAAGAATCAATTGATACACAATCCGTTTACTGGTTATGTTTAACTAAAACATACATAATGACTATTAAACTTGATTGTAAAACAGAATGAAACCTGAAATCTAGAGTTTGCAACAGATACATCGAAAAACATAACTTGTTTACTGCTGAGTTTAATTAAAATATGCATAACGACTAATGCAGTAATGCTACTTGATTTTAGAAATTAGAACAGACTGAAGCATGAAAGGCACAGCTTTCCATATCAATAATTCAATACAATCATTTTGAAAAACCTCATAAAATACGTCAAAAGTCATAAGATCCAAAATCTTGCAAGTAATTAATCACAAAGGAAAAATACTTTAAAAGGCAGTAAAGTAACCAGATACGTGATTCATTTGTGAAGTACAATCTCAATAAGGAGTGCAAGGCACAACTGTCTAGAAAGCTGTAAGATTCAAGTATGACCCATAAAATATATAACCATAATGAGTTCATGAAACTTGAGGAGTTTCTGCTTTTGTCGAGTCGAGTAAGATCGTCACCGAACCTCGTTAACTAGAGTCTAGATTGGGTGCTATATCCAAGCTCTTGTCATTGGTCCCGTTGCTCAACCTCTTGAAGAAGATCCTCTTATTGAGTGGGTTATTGACTTATTTGATTTGCATGCTCATGCAAGATTTTCAGAGATGATACAAAGGCACAACTAAAATGGACCTGAGTCTTGACCAAATCTCATGTGGCTTTTTGTAACAACCGGATCAAAAGAACAAAGAAAAATTAAAAATAGGAAGAAAGAGAGCCAATTCGAGAAGGCCAAACTCCATTAACGCCCACAATTTCATTTTTAACTTCTAATTCAGCACAACTACATTTATATAACCTACTAGAATTGATAGACTGCTCCTATTGGCTAATCCTAGACTCCTATCACCTGCAAACACTTAGGAACAACTCAGATTTACCTAAAAAAGTTCTACCCTAACCTAATAACTTCTTTCAACTATCATAGACATAGAGAGACATGACCTAAAAGTTACGTATCCATAGAAGATC